>OY755243.1:71263605-71333605 GCA_963576725.1 Azorinus chamasolen
GAATCGCTCATGTACAATCTGATATCGTTTTATTGCTCATGAATAGTTTTACCAGGTGGCGTGGTGGTGGTGGTGGTTTTAGCCACGAGGACAGCATGATCCATATGTATTATTTCATATGTATTGTTTTCGCATGAAATCCACGTGCAAAGACAACACATATGGAACAGCCCTCGTATAGCCAGCAACAAGAACTGGGACTGGTACAAGGCCCTGAGATTATAGAACGTTTCGTTTGAGTCTGAGTTCATTCTTAAGTATCAGGTTGATCAGACAGTTTGAATAAAGCTCAGATCTCTGACCAACCTACAGATATTTGTGGATGAACTTAAACTCAATAGTTTTATAACTGGACTGCTATTCGCTAGAAATAACAATCTCTTTGTCCACTTAAGTTTCAAACGATGCATCCAACCCCTGATTAACGTTTTCGACACTGAATAGATCGCGCCTGCAAAATTGGTCTAAAAGTTCATAATTTGCTCTGTTTCTGGACCCAACCAGCTTGCCAGGGTCTCATATATTGATGATGAAAGTGTTAATGCAATTACAGCTAATGATATCGACTTATCAGGTTTCAAAGCTGAGTTTGTTGCAATTTCTTTACAAAACCATAATCTACAACGTGTACAGTGCTCCCTCTCTACAACGACACCCTTTGGGATACGAATATTGTATGTGTTGTTCAGAGGGAGTTGTTATAGGGAGGGAAAATCAAACATAACTAACTAGCTTGTTTGCAGATCCCCAGATAAGGTGTATTTCGAGAACTAAAACCGTTATGCCTCAATCAAATCCGATGTTGTGACCACTCTTTAGAATCGTCACAAAGTGACGATTCTAAAGAGTGGTCACAACATAGGGTTTGAGGAAGGCATAAAGAAAATACGATAGAAAAAGGTTGTTTCTGGAGCCTTGTTGTTTCGGAAACAGTGACATGCGTTGTTGTAAGGAGGAAATCGTTATTGAGAGGGCCGTTGTAGGGAGGTAGGGAGCACTGTATTACAAAGTCGCAATATGGCGACAAACAGAATCAAGGTCAGAATATGTTCCTACCATGAACCTAGTTATAGTAAAATAACTCTAATGCCACCACTCAAACTAGATATAAATCTGGGGTTTAAAGGCATGTGGTAGCGTAATGCATGACGACATTTATGCAGAAAGCTCCTATTCAGATAGGTCCATGCATTACTTTCATCACGCATTAAGCAACCGCCTGCTTTTATAATCAATCACCCATGTTCATTTATTAAGTGGTCGCACGAGTGCGATAATACTAAAACCGTCATTTCTCCACCAAACCTTATTTTGTGGCCACTCTTCGAGACGATTCTAAAGAGTGGTCACAACATGGGATTTGGCGGAGAAGTAAAGAAATTATTCTTGGAAATGTTTTAATTTTCGCATCTTATCTGGACTTTTGTTTAATATTTGTTATATGGTGTAAGTGTAGAGTATGAGATAAGTATGTTCAACACTTTACCTAATGAAGTATTCTTGAAAATGTTTTAATTAACGAATCGTATCTGTCCCCTGAGTTCTACTTTATTTTATTATTTCAGTTGCTTTGAATGAGACAACCTTCAATCCTGTGGTAGAAGATCTCGCAGAGGAACCAAATTCTACATGTGGTAATTGCCTTTTATCGGCGTACAGTTCACCCATCTACAACGACCACCAAACAAGTCTACAGCAAAACCCCTCTAAACCGGGATTCTAGTAGAGAACAATTTAGATAAATTTAGGCAGATTGTGTCTTAATGCAGTGTGAAAGTCGTACAGAAAGCTCCAAGAGTAGCTTTCTTCATGAGTTTCACCCCACATTAAGCTGCCACCTGTCTCCAAGACCGATATCTATACTAAATTTAATGTTCGGTTTAGAGGGGTTTACTGTATTTCTTAGTCTGAAAGACAGATGGTCGCTTAAAGCAGGGATGTTCTGAATAACGTTTTTATCCTACATTAAGCGTATATTTTATAATTTATAATTATACATACATTTTTATTCTTGCCTTCGTAAAATTCAGTAAAATAAATTGTTTTTCGTATTCTTCATTTCACGAAATAATCGGGGGTTCACCCCTTCGACGATTTGTTTATACACATATATTTAAGTGAGATAAGATCTCTTTAAAACAAAATGTCCGCGTCACTATTTGCAGGCATTCCCGTAACCGGAAATAGTACAGCGCCTCCTACAAAGCCTGTCTTTGTACATACTGGTTCCTTGACATGGAATGATGCATTCACAGTTTGCGAGGAAGCCGGGCATTATTTATTAAACGTGGAATCTAAAGACACGTATCTACGACTTGAAGCATTTTTACCTGACTACATATCTCTTGGTATCTTGAGGTGGGTAAACCTAGTTTAATTATACCAGGCTTTACTTTGAATAAAACATTTACAAAATGAACATCCATGTAAAATATTAGCAGAAATATAATGTAATGACATCATGTATATCTATGAGTTTAATTTATTATAATGGCATACTTTATAAGGGGTGGGGGTGGGGGGGGGTTCAACCATGGCGGTAACTGTAATTATTTCATCAGCAAACATATACATGCATATTCTAAGACGTTTCACTACTGCAGTCTAGGGGTACGTTCAGTTAAAAGTAACTGTTGCAGTTTTATGCAACTATTCGTATATTTTAACACCGAAATGCTGCGATTACTGGAACAGGATGGACCCTTGTTTTCAATAGTTTTCAAACGATTTTCGAGCAAACTGCATTTCAAGTTTGAAATATATGCAATTATATACATAAATAAATTCAATGATGCATTTGGTTTGATACAGATATTTGATGAACTGTAGTATGGTATATGTGGACCTCACATTGAAGGTTTGCAATAAATTATTACTGAAACACGATGCACTTGGCGACATATATCCCCAATAAAAGAACATGTTGCAGGATCCCCGTACCACACAAAGGAGTAATAACGCAAGTTGGGGCCGACTATACAGTATTTTATCAATTAATGAAACGAGATGACTAATACGATAACTTCACGAACACTAATGAGAAACAAATGTATTCTGTGTAGGTTGGACTTTTGTTTCAAAACGCCTGACCTACTTTTTCAAGACTGACATATTTAATGGTTGAAACGATGTTTGAATCAAAGCGTTGTAGACGCTGAAGTATTCTTTGCATGGGAACAATGTTTTGAAAATCAATTTTCTGATCTTTGGCATAAAAGAGCGTGTCTATAAGGGAAAGGATAAACACTCTTTCTAGTGGGTAATTCATTACGTTAAGAATACAAAAATTAAACGAATACAGTAAAGCCCCTCCGATCCGAAAGTTTAGTGGAGACGAATTTAGATACCTTTATGCAAGGAAACTGCTTAATGCAGGGAGAAAGCCATGCAGAAAGCTCATAGAGTAGCTTTCTGCATGACTTTCACCCTGCATTAAGCTGCCGCCTGTGTCCAAGACCTAGAAACATCCTGGCCAGTATCCCGCTATCTGAGAGCTGACTTTGATCCAAACATCTTGGACCCAAGCGGGACTCCGAGTAATTCAACGTGTCACCAGGATCCAAACGGCTTGAAACCAGATCAATTGTTTATCTAACGTTTGATCAAATTGGAAGTAGTCAAAAATGCACCAGATCCAAAATTTAGCAGGCCATTTTTTTCACAGCGGGATAAAGGCGGGGTACAATACGTTTCATAGCAACTAGGTTCCGTGGTATTCTCTTTCATACGGATCACAAAAATTAATTATCGTGATACAATAGGGGTCGGTCGCAGCAAATAGTTATCGTGGTGTAATACTGATCACAGCAATTAGTTATCATGGTACAATTTGGATCGCAGCAACTAGTTACCAAGGTACAATACGGATTACTACAACTAATTATCGTGGTACAATATGGGTCACCTGAAATAGGTATCTTGGTACAATACAAATCACAGAAACTTGTTGCTGTGGTACAATACGGTCCACAGAAACTAGTTATCGTAGTACAAAACGGATCACAGAAACCAGGTACCGTGGTACAATACGGATCACAATAACTAATTATCGTGGTACAATACGGATCGCAGCAACTAGTTATGGTAGTACAATAAGAATTCCATAAACTTGTTATCCTGGTACAGTACGGGACACATCAACAACAGTAGTTACCCAGGTACAATACGGAGCCCAACAACTCGTTATCGTGGTACACTATGGATCACAGCAACTAGTTAGCGTGGTACAATACGAATCACAGCAGCTTGTTCTCGTTTCATATAATAGCGAAGGCACCATTTGGCTCGGCATTCACGAACCAAATCCTCAAAACAAGCCTAATGTTTGGGTGTGGTCAGACTGTGCAGGGGTGAATTCAACCGACTGGGGCACCGATGCAGTACCTTCCCTGGTTGTGTATGACACCAACCTGTGTGCCGTCCTTAACACCAGCACGATGAGTTGGAAACCAGCCATGTGCAACGAGACACACAACTTTGTCTGCGTCGGTGAAGCAGGTATGATTAGTGTAAAGAACAAAATAAATAATGTCTCAATGTTTGCCAGTGAAAGACCGAATTAATGAGCATATATTTATACCTTATAGTTGTTTTGGTTAATACATTTTGAAATCTTGGAATATGGAAATCAAAGGCAGTACAGTAAAACATTTCTACAGCGGACATTCAATTTAGAATAAATATCTTGAAACAGGTGGCAGCTTAATGCAGGGTGAAACCCTTTACCGTGAACACGTTTTAGAATCGTCTCGAAGAGACTTAAGAGTGGTCACACTAAAGGGTTTGGTGGAGAAATGACGACTTTAGTACTTGGGTACGCATCTTTATCGGTAGCTCTGATCATAAACAAACGCAGCAGACCTTGATCAGGTGGCTCATATATGTTTCCACTGATCTGGATGTATTATGCTTGCTAAGGCATCATAAGTTTATACAATAATTCACATGTTGTCCTTTATGTTATAAACGCCTTTTCATGCATTTGCAGACAGAGTAAACCCAGATCAGACGGCTCCTATAGGAACCGTTTAATCTGGGTCTGCTTTGTTTCCTTATGGAATTTGATATATCCGTTTCCTTAGTTTCTAAAATGGCCACAACGTTCCACCCGCCATTTTTCATTATCACTATTTTGTCAATGAATATTCAGTAGGTAATGAAATTTGCATAGAACAGAGAAAGGGTTTAAAAAAGACGAATGAAAATTTTGCATTTTTATGTCAAATAGTTTACAAATTAACCCTTACCGTGCTTAAAGCGTCTTGATTAGCATTACAAACAGGTTGAATCAGACGAGACCCCCAGTTAAAATGAAAACAAAAACAGCACACAGTCAAACAGGGAGAGCCACACACGAAAGGACGCGGAACCAAACCAGCATAATTTGAAGTCTCGTCGGAGATCAACGTGTTTGGCACATTGTTGATACAATAATATATTACTAATTCTTAAAATGCGGGAACCGAGTATACAAAACCTTTGCCAACAGTGTAGACCTAGATCATAGGGTTACCAAGATAGGCTTTTGATCAGGGTCTGCACCGCGTGTCATCAAAACAATTTTCTTCAGTGAAGCAGTTTGATTCAAATTTTCGTTTAATTATTATTCAGAAAGGGAGGAGCCAGTTTTAATTATTCAGCAGGTTAAGGGTTAAAAAAATGCAACATGTAGGAGTTTGGCATTATTTTTTACACAGCGTATCTGAATCTAAAACGCAATGTACGCACCGCGGCTATAGGGGTCCGGTGCATACTGCCCGAGAAAATAAAGAATTGTGTATTTTGGAAACCATTGTGATAAATTGCGTAGTTTTAAAACCATTGTGATAAATTGTGTAGTTTTGAAACTATTATTAAAAATAGAGCATTTTACCCCTATAGGTGACTTTTACAGAAGCATCAACGGCGTCAATATGAGGGAATTGGTTAAAGCTTACAAGGCAATGCATATCAAACTCTATCCTTCCTTAGCATTCGATTGTTGTTCCATTTCGGCAACAATATTGTTCCAAATTTCAGTTTGATGTTACGCACGTGCGTAAGTGCGTATCGCTAGCTACGTCCCTTATAAGGGTTATATTGAACTGGAAACGTTGTGAAGTAATTGTTCCTTATAAAATTTCAGTGTCAGAATGGGTCTACGACAGCGGAACAAATTCCACGCTCGGTGTTGGAACAACACTCGGGCCGTATAACGTCACTTCCGGTGAATGTCAAGACATGTGCTCGGCATGGACGTATGAAGAAGAAGAGTGCTGGGCATATGCTTTCTTGGATAACAACACCGGCGAAACATTCTGTCGTCTTTACTTCGCCCCTGACGAAGCATATTATCAAACTTCCATCGAAACTGTTTCCAATCCGTACACATTCTACAGAAAAAAGATGTGGAATGGTAACACACCCTGATATTGTAGTTTTTAACTTTCTGCACTCTAAGCAATTATCGTCTGCTTCAATTCTAAAAGTACATATGTCTTCAATTTCTTTTAAAAAAGCAATGTCAGAATGACAAACAGTTTGGATCCTGATGAGACACCGAGTTACTCGGTGTCCCATCTGGATTCAAACTGTTGACAAAGTTGATAAAGTTTAAATTTGAAGTGAAATCTATATAGCCATTTTAAGAAGTTTAGACCATTTTTTCTCCGAAGAGAGGTAAAACTTAGAATGGCACTGGTACACTGATCAATATGCTCTTACATTTTCAGTAGTTTTCTAAGCGTCATTCGGAAAGCCTGTTATGCCCTTAGATTTGACATTCAGTATAACCCAAACAAGACGAATATTTGTAGAGCTTTTATTCCTGTTGTTTGATGATCGATGATCATGATGGTAAAAGACTGAAATGAGACAATGTAAGCACTCTAAGAAATCTTGCCTAAAATTAACATAGTTCTCTGTAATAAATCTATATAGGGTCTACACTGTACCAGACATTTAAACTTTCTATTAACTAGGTACAGTCGAGCGTCAAACTATCAAAAATACACTTGTTTTATCTCATTTCAATGTAGCAAATAAGCAATGTACATTTACATATCAAACATGGTAAAATATCAAATCTAGAACAAATCTCTGACAGACAGACCTAGTATCTTTATTTATGAAGAGATATCTTTAACAAAACGTTTTAACTTAAGCGATTAATACGCTCATCAATTGACTTTAATTCAAGAGCGAATGTTTCAAGTACGAAAGGAAATGGCGCGCAACAACACGCCACACTACTGACATTAATTGCAGCCTATTTCTGGTAATTACAAGGTGTCAACCTCTCATGCCATAAGAGTAAATCAGTATAAATGTTTTGACAACATGCTATTTACTTACACTGTGTGCAGGATGGAATTGAATGCTTAATTTGAGAGGAGCTCTCGAAGCCTTTGTGTGGGAACCACGTTTTTCTATGGACAAAAGTCAAAGGTCAACATGAAGCTGGTGCCTCGCTTGCCTGTATCAATATTACATTAGCAGAAGTAACACGGGAACCAGCGTATCTTGATTTCCTGTTTGTTAAGTACAGGAATGACAGAAATGGTTGGAAATACTAAAACACTACTGAAAAGGATTACATGATAAAACTACGATCGTGGGTTCTACATCTAATTCTATATACACGACAAAGCCCATTTACTTGAATCACATTTTAACGCTTGATTTTTCATACATCTGCAATGTTACATATTCATACATACACATAAAGCAATAGCAAACGGGTTGGACCACAGCATTAGATACGGTCCTTTCCCATGAAAAGCCCAGATGTCCTGCCTGGCGGCCGATGAAACCTTGTTTAATTCTTAATCCTTTTCTCCATGAATATTTATGTAAGAAATGATGTCACCATGGATATTAATTAGATTAATGGTTATAATAGCGCATGGGCACGTGAAATGTAGAATCATGACAGAAACTGGAGAATCGTGTCTACATGTATATTATATCATAAGCATACAGAGCAGACCCAAATCAGACGGCTCCTATAAGAACCGTCTGACCCGGGTCTACTCTGTTTGCAAATGCGTAGAAAGGCGTATTTATGGAATACACGGTTAAATAAGACAGCTCAGTATCAAATGGCTTCTTTCATGTTTATAGTTTTTCATCGTAATGTTTTGAGAGTTTGTCATCATATTTTACAGATATACTAACCAACACAACATTACCAACGGTCGCAAACGACAGCATATTTCCATATTCCTGTTGTGACGTTAGTGACATGAGCGCGACGTCTGCGTGCCCTTCCTCCATTGTGCCGGAAACTGGTTAGCGATGCACTTACTCCTAATCATTGTAGCTGTGGTGTACTGATGTTTTGTCACAAGATGTCTCATCTCGGTCTATTCTATTCACAAAGCGTAAAAGGCGGGATTATCAAGGAAAAGATTAGCGAAATGTCACTTTTTATCGCATAACTTCCCTTATATTCGAGTTAATATAGTCTTCACACACATTTCTCTATATTATTAATATAAGCTGTAACGTCATTGATTACATTTGTTACTATAAATAGTAACATTTTTACACTCAAAATGGTCCTATATCGGTCGAAAAATTCAGTCGTATTGTCCGAGCGGGCATATACGGACCTAGCGACGGGCCTATAACCAATATATATATCCGCTGCCAAGATACTTGTTCTAAATCTATAGCAACAGAACCCGGATACGTGGCAAAAGTCTTATTCTGCTCCGAATCTGCAAATGTTGTCAAAGTGCTCGTACACGGGTAGGCCCAGATCAGAAGGCTCCTATAGGAATCGTTTGATCAGGGTATGTTCTATTCGCTAATGGAATTTGATATATCTGTTTCTTTAGTTTCAACAATGGCTACAATGTTCCACCTTCCATAGTTCATTATAACTATTTTGTATATTCAGTAGTTATTGAAATCAGGAATACATCTAGAACAGGGAAATGGTTAAAAAATAATAATGGTTGCAATAAAAAAATCAGCTAACATCATTTTTGATAGCATGAGCATGGTAAAAGTAAGACAGGTTGTCATTTAATTATCATTTTGTGATACAATACAGTAAAACCCCTTTAAACCGGACGTTAAATTTGGTATAAATATCGGTCTTGGAGACAGGTGGCAGCTTCATGCAGGGTGAAAGTCATGCAGAAAGCTCCTCTAGGAGCTTTCTGCATGACTTTCACCCTGCATGAAGCAGCCACCTGCCGAAAAGTATCTAAATTCTTCTCTACTAGAATTCCGGTTTAGAGGGATTTTACTGTATCATATCTGTCATATTGTGAAGGACAGATCAATTATACAAATTGATATGACATAGTAACTCTTCAGTCGTTGAAAAAATGCCGAATGATTAACCCTTTACTCCATAAATCTATACGCTTTTAACCCTTTCCCTGTTCTATATTTATTGCAAATTTCAATACCTACTGAATTTGCGTGGACAAAATAGTTGTAATGAAATAGAGTAAGGCGAAACATTGTAGCAATTTTAGAAAGTAAAGTCACAGATCTCTCATATTCCATTAGCAAACAGAGCAGATCCTGATCAGACGGCTCCTGTAGGAGCCGTCTGATCTAGATCTACTCTGTTTGCAAATACATGAAAGCACGTTTATATAAAGGAAAGGGTTAACGCCTTTGCAAACAGAGTAGACATAGATCAGTCAGTCGTCTGCTCAGGATATGCTCTATTTGTTTCTGACCTAATATATACCTGTATCCATGCTCTTAAAACTTTTTATTTGAGTCCGAGTTCGTTCTCAAGTTTTTGATTGGTCAGATTTTAGCCTTTGGCTCAAATCTGACCAATCAAAAGCCAGAGAACAAACTCAGACTCAACTAAAAAGCTTTATAAGCATGGACCCTGGTTCTACATTTTCTGTCATGTCCAAACACTTTTGTTGTCACATACCATTGTAAATATTCATAATGTCATTATTTCTTACATAAATATTCATGGAGTAAAGGGTTAAAATTACAATAAAAGATATGCCTTCAGTTTCATTTCAATACTATTGATCAGGATGTCAATTAGTTAACACATTCCCTCCTAGTGACGCATGTTGGCGCCTCTGTAAAAGTCACGTTTTGAAACCATTGTGTTAAATATAGCATTTGCTCCATAGGAGCAAATGCTCTATTTATCACAATGGTTTCAAAACTACACAATTCTAAGATTTTCCTTTTCTCTAGAAAATGATCCTTTTCGGTAGCTTTATTCAAAGGGTTGGGTCTAAAAATAATACAGGAAGGACCTCGATTGGATATAAACGGTGTGCAAAGTTTATGAAGTACAGTAGAACCTGTCGTAAGCGATCAAAAAGAGCTCTAATTATGGGTCTGTAAGGCCGGTGGTAGCGTAATGCATGTCGAAAGTGATGCAAAAAGCTCCTATCAAAGCTATCTGCATTATTTTGCCCGGAATTAAGCAATCACCAGTTTTTAAGACTCCTATGTTAGATAATTGAATGGCCGCTTAGGACAGTTACTACTGTAGCTATGTTATCTAACTATTTACTCTAAGACTATTTGTTTGAATTAATGACACTATGCCAGGATTAAGTATTAATTAGCTATTTTTTATAATGGTATTATGAACAAGGGGGAGTTTGACAAAAGAAAAAAGTGTAGAATCGGATTTATATGTATATAGTTTTATAAACAAAAAAATCAGATTTATATGTATATTGTTTTATAAACAAAAAAATCAGACCCTGAGCAGACAGCTATACAGGAGTCGTCTGATCTGGATCTACTCTGTTTGCAAAGCCGCCAAAAGCGTCTCTAAGAGGTAAAGGGACAATTAGTCAAGGTATGGTACACTACTGTAACAGTCACAATGCGACACCATGACGTCATATACATTGTTTACTCTACATTTTTCAAACACTTATATTTACCTAGTTTATTATAGGCTATCTCGAGGGCTTGGTGCAAACATATTCTAACTCCTTCACAAAGTGAAGGAGTTAGAATAGTTTTGCACCAAGCCCTCGATCTATACTCCTGCAAATATTATCCATTTGCTGGATAAAGTAAATAAATGAATTGAAATAAATTGTTTCGTTGTTGATTTTTGTTAAAATGTGCCAAACTGACGTAAGTCCGCAAAAGTTCTAAAAGTTCACATCGAGTTCGTCATCTCGTCAATAGCTGCATTGTTTGTCACTTTGATATTCTATTTAAAACTAAATGTTATTGACCATTGCTTCAGATGATAAGAAAAAGACTTAGCTTTTAAACCCTTTCGGCGCCAAATTTCTAAGTGTCGTCTGCAATCCAAGTTTGTTAAATCATTCAGTAAAATAAGGAAATGAGATAAATGAATGCAAATTTCAAAGAAATAAAGCACATATATAGAAATAGAGATTGGAACAAATAGCGAAGTCCCTGATCAGACGCCGCCTTGAAAAGGCGGCGTCTGATCTGGGACTGCACTATTTGTCGTGGTGCATTTATGCGACTGCGGCGATGAAAGGGTTAAAATGCCCATAAATGTTAAATGATGTAATTGCAAAAGCGTTGCACTTAAATCTCGATATATCGATCCCGTGATCCAGTGGATAAGGTACACGTTTGGGAACCGTGATATCGAAGGTTCGAGCCATAGCAACAAATAAATGTGCGTACTGTAGCAACGTTAAAAGTCACATCGACGCTAAATGTCGCACTTGACGTTATATGTCGCAAGGCTGCCGCTAAATGTCGGAACCAACGCTAAATGTCGCAAAACCTCCTGACGCTATATGTCGCATCTGTAACGCCAAATATAGCAACAAATTGCACTGCCGCTATATGTCGCGACATCAACGCTAAATGTCGCACACCTTTATAAGCACTCTTTTGTAGTATTAGCGTTCTAGCTTAAGCTCCTGACGAATCCCGGAACAGTGACCCAGGGTTTACCGAGATGAACCGGGTACGACCGTAAAGGCACATTCCTTTAAGCTTGGAATAATGATATAAATAATAGCCAAGATGTTGGCACGCTCTGTTTTACAGATTAGATTTCCTGTTATAGATAATAATGGATTTGTTAACATGTCCTATTGTAGATATATCTATCGATTTTCCATAAAGCTATGTCTGTCAATATATTGGTAGGATTCGAATACAGGACCTTCCTATCTCAAGGCGAACCTTTCTACCACATAGGGTTTGGTAGAGAAATAAATGAGATATTCTTGAAAATGTTTTAATTTACGCATCTTATCTGGATCTCTGTTCGAGCCCCTGTTTAAGAGTCGCCACTCGCCAGCTAGTTAATCATTTCCCTAAAGAACCAGTCGTCTTATACCATGTTTTTCTTTACAGATACCAACATTCCGACGACGACCGGCTTTGAATACGTCCTGTATCCCAGTCCTGCCACCTGGAACGAGGCCAACATTCAATGTTTGAACTCAGGTGGCAGACTGTTTGAACTTGACACAGTGGCTAAAAGACACGCTATAGAGTACTTTCTTTCTTCATGGACTCAAAGCGGTGATTTGTAAGTGTTTAATTCAGAGCCTCCGGTAACGCTTTACCTGATAGGCACACATTTTCACACATTTGCAAACAGAGTTGACCCATATCAGATACCTGCTTTAGGAACTGTCTGATCTTGGTCTGCTATGTTTGCTTATGAAATTATACTGATCGGATTTAACCGTTTCAGTCATGGAAATATTTCCTTTGTCCATAATTCCATTTTAACTACAGTAGCACTTGTTTTAAGCGGCCGTTCATTTATTGATCACATGAGCATTAAAAAGCACGCGACTGCTTAATGCAGGACAAAAGTAATGCAGAAAACTCCTATAGGACCTTACTGCATTACTTTAAACCTGCATTAAGCTACCATCTACCGTACGTACCCATAAATAGACCTCTTATTTTGATGGCCGCTTAAGGCACATTCTGCTGTAACTAATTAATCAAAATTCATACAATAATTAACTCTTACATGAATAGCCATTAGGGGAAAGGGTAAGAGACGTCAGGAGCATTTAGCCATACCAGAAACTGTTGAATCAGATCTATATTATTCCATAAGCAAACAGAGCAGACCTTGATCAGACGGATCCTACAGGAGAGTCTGATCTGGCTCTGCTCTTTTTTTCAAAAGGCGTCTCTATGAGATAAAAGGTTAACCCATTCCCTCATAGGCTATTTTTAGACCTAACATCTTTGAATAACTCTACCGAAAAGGAGCATTTACTAGAGAAAAGGAAAATATCAGAATTGTGTAGTACTGAAACCAGTGTGATCAATAGAGCATTTGCTCATATGGAGCAAATGCTCTATTTACCACAATGGTTTCAAAATGTGACTTTTACATAGGCGTAGAAAGGCGTATCTATGGAGGAAGGGTTCAAAGAATGACAAGTTATACTACTTTAGATAAGGTTAAAGTTCTTTGAGCAAAACTATTAATCTGTGTACTGTTAAAAACATTAATCGAGTGTCATGTATAGATAAACTATTTAATTCTGATTTTTCAAGAGCAATTGACAAAACAATGTATTATGAACTAATCTTACCTAAACAGTGCAGACCCTGATCAGAGGGTTTCTGAAGGAATACTTTGTATATGAGCTGTTTGCTTATGAACCTTTTAGGGACTTTAGGCCTACGTGGATAACAATTCTGACGATACCCCCACCCCCACCCTACCACGAAAATCAAATTATATTTACTTTGCTGTGTGCAAATAAGTTCTGACATTCTAAAGAAAGAAAAAGTTTTATAAAACTGTTTTTGGAATATAACAGAGTTGGTCCGATTTGGAGTGGTCTTATCAAATCAGATGCCGAAGACGAGTGTTCTTTGAGATGGGAAAATGACTGTTCAAGCCCTTCCTGGCTCGCAATGGACCCGCCCACCTCCAACTACAGCTACTGTGCCGTGTATAAGGACATGTCGACGTTTGAAATGAGGGAGTGTAACGACTCTTACCAATACATATGTCAGAGAGAAACAGGTCAATAGTGGCATTATATCTTTTAACAGAGGTCCAGATAAGATGCGGAAATTAAAACATTTTCAAGAATAACATCTTTATTTCTCCACCAAACCCTATGTTGTGACCACTCTTTAGAATCGTTGCGAAGAGACGATTCTAAAGAGTGGTCACAACATAGGGTTTTGTGGAGAAATGACGATTTTAGTGTTTGAGCACGCACGTTTATCTGTAGCTCTGTCTTTAGCTCTTTGTATAACCTATGCAAAGAGTTTGTATCCAGATGAGACGCCGAGTAACTCGGCGTCTCATCAGGATCTAAAATGTTTAACACTCTGAATGCAAGATAACTTCCAGAATCATAGCAGAAAAGACTTTTCCCGGCGATATTACCTAGCCTAATTATCTAGCAGATACAGACTAGTGGCAGATACAGACTTCTACCATCGTTCATTTAACAGTAATCATTACAGTTTTATGCAACTGTTCGAAATTTTTAAAACCGAAAATCGCAACATTTCGGGCTTAAATTTGCGAACAGTTGTATACAACTGTAACGGTTAATGCCAGCTGAACGTAACCAGAATTGTTGGTTCAATTAGTTCCATATAAGATGAGGTATACTGTATATGGTGCATGTCTTGTTATTACGAGGGGCGTTCTAAAAGAAATGCAACTCCGTTTGTATTTCGCTTTCCATGTGCTTTTCGCTTGTCAAAATAAAGTACTTTAAGTGATACTACTTTATAAGTCCGATTTATTAAGTTTTTTTCTAAATATACTTTGATCACCGATAGTGGTAAGTAATTACTAGAAGATCCTGAAAATCGTATCTGTGTCACGAATAGCGCCTCTTATTTCTCTGCCTTGTTTTGACTGACTTTAGGCGCCTGCACCATGTCAGAAGTCGCCAATGACAGATACTGCGTGATCGGAAGCTACACAACAGTCTCCCCAACCGCCTGTTACGATGATTGCCTGAGGACCACCTATTACGGCAAAGAATGCTGGGCCGTTATGGAGGTCAACTCCATCTGTGCGCTCCTGTTTTATACTGACCCCATGGACTGCAAAGAGCAGTATTATTATCAAAGAAGACAGGACGTCACATTCAAGTCTTGCTTTACGTGTAAGCAATTTATTACTCACGATCACCCAAAACGGTTTGAAAATTATATAGATTATAATACTTATCGCTTGATTAACTATCTACCTCATGAATACAGTAAAACCCCTTCAAACCGGACGTTAAATTAAGCATATATATCGCTTTTGGAAACAGGTGGCAGCTTAATGCAGGATGAAAGTCACGCAGAAAGGTCCTGCATGACTTTCATCCTGCATTAAGCAGCCACCTGACTAAACGTATCTAAACTCTTATCTACTAGAATTCCGGTTTAGAGGGGTTTCACTGTATTCTTGTTGGAAATAATAACATCATGATTCACGAATATTAATTGTCTGGATGAACACAGGCTATTTAGCAAGACAGAAGCTGTAGAATTAGATCTACAGTAGAACCTGTCTTAAGCGGTCATTCATTTATTGATCACAGGAGTGTTAACAAGAGGGCCATGATGGCCCTTAATCGCTCACCTGTTCGTAACAGATTAATGATTTCAATGACAGATTGCATAATTTGAAAAATCTTGGTAGAAAACCATCAGATGTTGCTACATACTAAATATAAAGAGTCTAGACCTTAAAGATTTTCCTATGAAAAACTGTTAAGCTCCAGGGCGGGGTCAATTTTGATCCGGGGTTCATAATTTGAAAATCTTGGTAGAGGACTATTAGATAATGCAACATACCAAATATCTAAGGTCTATGCCTTACAAGTTCAGAGAAGACTTTTAAAGATTTTTAAGGGAAGATTTTTAAAAACTTTCCTATAAAAAACTGATATGCCCCTGGGCGGTGAAGTTTTCAACCCAGGGGACATAATTTGAACAATCTTGGTAGAAAACTATTAGATAGCGCTACATACCAAATGTTAAAGGTCTCTGCCTTACAGTTTTGGAGAAGAAGATGCTTAAAGCTTTTCGTATGAAAAACTGATAAGCCCCAGGGCGGGGCCATTTTTGACCCAGGGGTAATAATTTGAATAATCTTGGTAGAAAACCATTAGATGATGCTACATACCAAATATCAAGGGCCTAGACCTTACAGTTCTGGAGGAGAAGATTTTTAAAGATTTTCCTATGTAAAACTGATAAGCCCTTGGGCGGGGCCATTTTTGGTCCGGGGGTCATATTTTGATTAATCTTAGTAGAGGACGATTAGATAATGCTACATACCAAATATCAAAGGTCTATACCTTATAATTTTAGAGAAGAATATATTTAAAGATTTTCCTATGAAAAACTGATAAGCCCTGGGGCGGGGCCATTTTTGTCCTGGGGGTCATAATTTGAACAATCTTAGTAGAGGACCATTAGGTGATGCTACATACCAAATACCAAAGGTCTATTCCTTACATTTTCAGAGAAGAAGATTTTAAAAGATTTTCCTATGAAAAACTGATAAGCCCCGGGGCGGGGCCATTTTTGGCCCATGGGTCATAATTTGAACAATCTTAGTAGAGGACCATTAGATGATGCTACATACCAAATCTCAAAGGTCTATGCCTTACAGTTTCAGAGAAGAAGATTTTTCAAGATTTTCCTATGAAAAACTGATAAGCCCTGGGGCGGTGCCATTTTTGTCCTGGGGGTCATAATTTGAACAATCTTAGTAGAGGACCATTAGATGATGCTACATACCAAATACCAAAGGTCTATGCCATACACTTTCAGAGAAGAAGATTTTTAAAGATTTTCCTATGAAAAACTGATAAGCCCCGGTGCGGGGCCATTTTTGGCCCAGGGGTCATACTTTGAACAATCTTAGTAGAGGATCATTAGATGATGCTACATACCAAATATCAAAGGTCTATGCCTTACAGTTTCAGAGAAGATGATTTTTAAAGATTTTCCTATGAAAAACTGATAAGCCCTGGGGCGGGGCCATTTTTGGCCCAGGGGTCATAATTTGAACAATCTTAGTAGAGGACCATTAGATGATGCTACATACCAAATACCAAAGGTCTATGCCTTACATTTTCAGAGAAGAAGATTTTTAAAGATTTTCCTATGAAAAACTGATAAGCCCCGGGGCGGGGCCATTTTTGGCCCAGGGGTCATAATTTGAACAATCTTAGTAGAGGACCATTAGATGATGCTACATACCAAATATCAAAGGTCTATGCCTTACAGTTTCAGAGAAGAAGATTTTTCAAGATTTTCCTATGAAAAACTGATAAGCCCTTGGGCGGGGCCATTTTTGGCCCGGGGGACATAATTTGAACAATCTTTGTAGAGGACCATTACATCATACTACATACCAAATATCAAAGCTCTTGGCTTTGTAGTTCCAGAGAAGAAGATGTTTAAGTAAATTGTTGACGCCCGCACGTACGCACGACGCACAACGCACATACGCACATACGCACGACGACGGACGCCGGACATAGGATCATCCCAATAGCTCACCTTGGCACTTTGTGCCAGGTGAGCTAAAAACAGGTGTTTGCTTAATGCTGGGCCAAAGTAATATGGAAAGCTTCTATAGAACCTGCTCTGTCTGCTTATGGAATAATATAAATTTGATTCTACAGTTTCTGCCATGGCCAAAACTTCCTGTGTTACATTAATATTTATATTTGCTTTTTTACCTTTAGCAGCAAATGGACCAAGATGTAACTCGGCGTCTGTCGGACACTGTGGTTGTTTCTTGAAAGAAAATTGAGAAAATAAAAAAAGAAATGGTAGCAGACGATACTTTTTTAAACTAGTTACAGCGAAATGATAATTATACATGTATGTGTTCTTTGTTTCGCAGCGTCCGTTAATAACACCGCTGTGGACACAGTTAACTACACCTCATCTGGAATCACTCCTAAAACGGACTGCACTGTTCCATTCAGATATCCGTGTATGTATATATTAAAACTTAAAAGAGAGTATATTTTGTCGGTCTTTAATCCTTTGGTTGTTAAGCTCGAGCTGGCTGTCATTTGTAAACAGCTTGAACCCAAGTAATACGTGGAGTAACTCGGCGTCTTATTCTATAGAGGATCTCGCATGAGTGGTCATTACAAATTGTTTTTATGAAACGAGTTTACTATAATATGACACGAGCTTTAGCGACCTTCATTATAGTAAACGAGTTTCATGAAAACACTTTGTAATGAACACGAATGTAAGATTCTTTTTATCACATAAGCCTTAAAAATGCCATAAAAAATCAAACCAGCTGTAGCTGACGTCTGTTTCGGCCATTGCTTACAAACAGCGTAGTAATACAAAGCACGACGCACATGGAGCACTACGATTGGCTAACGCTTAAATAAGCACTACGATTGTCTAAAGATTGCTAATTTGCATAAAAAATGCACTAGTGCATTTTCGCGAGCGATGTACGGTACTCTGTTACGGCACTCCCACAAGGCAGATTATGTGATAAATTACGATCTAGGATGTTTGATATTTGATCAACAGTTTCTCAAAAAATCTTTTTTACGAATCTCAAGAAAGTAAATAGTTGGACATTTATTCTTTAGCAGTCTAAAGGTATATCCGTGAAGGTATACAATAAAATATGTCCATAGGCTGCTCTCCGATTGTCATCAACCCTTTACCCTATGACTTTTCATGTAAGAAATGCCGTGTTTCTGTCTATATCAATAGTCCCCTTTTCATAGTGCAATTATAAAAAAATACAGTTAACAAATATCCGTCATATCATTATTTCATAAAAACAATTTGTAATGAACACTCATATAAGGTCATTTATATATTGTATGTCTATAAAAAAGTATTTCATGGCGTGCGTGAATGAATTTTGTTTTGTGTTGCAGTTCAAAGGAATTCTTCAGCATGTAGAAAGCAAAGTGCGCATTCATCAGTTGTTTCGCCATCATCCATAGCACCACCAGAGTCTACGATAGTGGCATCAACAAGTTCTTTACTAGCACAAACGTCAATCCCGTCAACAGTTGCTTCACAAGATATAACATCAGTTACTGTGATAAGCGCTTCGCTGACATCACCCATAACAATATCAGAGTCTACGATGGTGGCATCAACAAGTTCATTACAAGCACAAACGTCAATCCCGTCAACAGTTGCTTCACAAGATATAACGTCAGTTACTCTGATAAGCGCTTCGCTGACATCACCCATAACAATACCAGAGTCTACGATGGTGGCATCAACAAGTTCATTACAAGCACAAACGTCAATTTTATCAACAATTGCTTCACAAGATACAATGTCAGTTACTGTCATCAATACTTCGCCATTATCCATAACAGCACCAGGGTCTACGGTAGTGGCATCAACAAGTTCGTTACAAGCACAAACGCCCATCCCGTCAACAGCTGCTTCACAAGATACAACGTCAGTTACTGTCATTAATACTGCGCCATTATCCATAGCAACACCTGAGTCTACGATAGTGGCATCAACAAGTTCGTTACAAGCACAAACGTCATTTCCATCAACATTTTCTTTACAAGATATAACGTCAGTTACTGTAATAAGTGCTTCGCCGCCAATATCCACAACAACACCAGAGTCTACGATAGTGGCATCAACAAGTTCACTACAAACACAAATGTCAATTCCACCAACAGTTGCTTCCCAAGATACAACGTCAGTTACTGTGATAAGTGTTTCGCCGACATCATCCATAACAACACCAGATTCTACAATGGTGGCATCAACAAAGTCATTACAAGTGCAAACGTCAATCCCATCAACAGCTGTTTCACAAGATACAACGTCAGTTATTGTGATAAATACTTCGTCATTATCAATAACAACATTAGAGTCTACGATAGTGGCATCAACAAGTTCATTACAAGCACAAACGTTAATCCCATTAACAGTTGCTTCACAAGATACAACATCGGTTACTGTCATTAATACTTCGCCATCACCAATAACAGCATCAGAATCTACGATAGTGATATCAACAAGTTCGTTACCTGAATCAACGTCGACACTACCAACAAGTTCAATCCATGTATTTACATCATCTGTTCCATCAACAATAAGTGTCCCAACAGCGACATCAGTTACAACTGTAAATACTTTACAACCAGCAATTACACCATCAGAAACAACAGTGGGGATATCAACGACATCAATAGCAGAAACATCTTTGAGCCCATCAACAATTCAGTCATCTGAAGTAACATCCATTGAATCAACTAGCATAGGCTATTATAGTACCGATCAAACGACATATATACCTTCAAGTTCAGTTTTGGTCACAAATTCAGATACAATTCCAATATTACCCTCAACTAGTTCGTTACTAGTAACATCTTTTACTCTTTCAGAAAGTTCATTAAATGATCTGACGTCTACGTCATCACTAACAGTACCTGTTTCAGTAGTATATACTTCAAGATTCTTTTCAACAAGTCATTCTATTATTGAATCAACAACAGCTGCATCTATAAATTCTTCAACAGTTCCAGTCTCGAGTCTGTCTAGTGATATATTAGCCTCTAACACAGACTATTCTAGTGTTCTGAATTCATCCTCATACATAACTACAATTTTTGCATCAAGTACAGTGACGCCAATGACAAGTACAACGTCCCCACCTTTTAGCTCAACGATATATCCACTTACATCTACAGCTTCAGTTGTCCAAACATCTCCAGCCGGAACTAGTCCGTCAACTTCAAATCTGACACCTACGATTTCACCGTCTACATCTTCAGTGGTCACGTATAATATGTCGGCAATATATCTGTGGCCTTGTTTGTGTAATCCTTTTCCTCTATCAAACTTGACGATTGCAGAATGGAATGCATGGTTTGTTTTGACAAATACTGCCGACAAAAGGTCTTTATCGAAATTTAGACGAGCTCACACATCAGCAGAAGACAATCGTCCATCGGCTATTTCTACGGGGGCTGTAGGCATAGGTGTGCTTACGGTTGGACTATTCGTTATGGTTGCTGCAGATATTTCAACACTTCTAAGCACATTTGTTTGGACTTCAGCAAAATACCAAGCAGGATGAATGCTTTTGTGCCGTAAACTTTGAAAATACCAGTGATAGTTAAGATGCGTATTTTAAAACATTTTCAAGAATAACTATTTAATTCTCCGAGACTATTCTAATGAGTGGTCATAACATAGGGTTTGGTGGAGAAAGGAGGATTTTAGTAACTGTATACGCACATTTATCTATTGCTCTGGATAATATTTCCTCTGGATTCTGTTAGTAAAATTATTGTGAGAGCGACATTGAGTGACATTATCACTCAACATCTGCAATATATCGTTCAACTTGGCATTATATATGGAATCTGGTTAGTTGCTGCTTCTGAGTCGACGTCGTTTGCATAGCCTGGGACACATTGTCACGCACTTAGTGTTTTTTATCTATGTGTTTTGCTCAAATTGTTTCAAGACTAAATGTATGCTGATGCTAAAAGGGAACTCCGCACTTTTATATTGCTACATTTTATATGTTTACAACTACTTGGAATATAACGGACTTTTTAAAAAAAAAAAAAGAAAGAGTACATGTATACGTGCGCTGATTCTGCGTAATTTGTTTACGTTTATTGAATATTTCTCCTTCAAAATGACAAAACGGTATTGTGACCGATTTATACAATCTTCAATAAAAATCACATTTAACATTGATTACGAAACAACAATTTCTTGCATCAGGCTCAAGTGTTACTGGCGTTGTCATACAGTTCAGTTGCCACTACAACACACTTACCAATTTGCGACGGCATTTTCACGTGTCTGCAAGCATATTAGATGGCGACTGTTCAGGCAGGTCAAATATAACGATTGCACACCAAGTCCTATACATGACGTTAAAACAACTACGTAAACGTTTAAAACTGTTTGGAGAACCGCGACTGAATACGGTAAATCTAGACTGACCGTTCTTAACCGTTTGCGCTCGAACACAAAACCAGGAAATGTCAGACAACCCTACGCAGACCATATTATAGATCATGGTAAACAGCCGTATATGTCATAATACACATAGTGGTGGGTTCTACACTTAGTGGAGTAGTTCTACACCTAGTGGTGGTTTCCTTTCTTCGTGTCCTGGTGTGCTGATGACATACTGTTGAGCTGACACAAACTTTCCTCGCCACCTACGCCGGTAACTGTTTTAATGGCCGACATGCTCACAAGGCGAGAATCCAATCGAGCACATGTGGGAGCTTTGTGAAACCACACTTTGGTGTCCACCGCATGTTGGGTCCCATTTAGTAAAATGAACACCATTTTGAAGTGCATATCATACCAACACACTTTGGTGTTCATATACATATACATGTATACTATTTTGTGTTTGCGTGGAGGTATGAACAAAAGCATTGGTCACATCGCGAAACCGCGAAGCCTTTCTACATCTTTACAAACAAAGTAACCCAGATCAGACGGCTCCTACAGGAAAACCTCTCTACAAGGACTACCAAAAGGAGGTTTTGTTCTAGGCCAAGACAGATGATAGCTTACACTTTTCGTCATGAATATTTGTTTTAGAAATAATGACATCATTAATTTTTATTAGCTTTTTTTATAATGGTGACTGAATATAGGATTTTAGCTCTGGCATAAACTGTAGAATCAGATTTAAATAAATCCACAGGCAAGCATGAACCTCCTGATCTGGGTCTACCCTGTTTGCAAAGGCATGCAAGGTAGTATATATATGAAGAAAAGAGTTAACTATTTCCCTGTTCTATGTTTATTCCAAATTTCAATACCTACTGAATATTCATGGACAGAATAGTTATAATGAAATATGGAAGGTGGAACATTGTAGCCACTTTAGAAAGTAAAGAAACCGATCTATCCAATTCCTTGAGCAAACAGAGCAGACCCTGATCAGACGGCTCCTCTAGGAGCCGTCTGATCTGGGTCTACTCTGTTTGCAAATGCGTGAAAACACGTTTATATGAGGGAACGGGTTAACGTATAATTGTGCAACATTTAACACTTTACCTGTTCCATGTTTCATGTAAAAACTAGTGACATCATGAATATTTATTAGCTGATTTTTTTATAATGTAAAGTTTTGAAATGAATATTTTGCGTTGACAAAAACTGTAGAATCAGATCTACATCATTTCATAAGCAAATTGAGCAGACCCTGATTATCCGGATCCTATATAAGCAGTCTGGCCTGGGTCTATCCTGTCTGAAAAGGCGTAGAAAAGCGTTTATATGAAGGAAAGGGTTAACATAATAGACTTTGATCAGTCGATAACACTAGACTCAATAGTATGCAATACAAGATTTTGATATAAAGAGAACAGACACATTTTATATAACCGTGGTGAGGTGTCAATACTACAGTAGGGAATGAAACATCAGCGTTACTTATCCAAGTAAATATAGTTACCGTTAACTCAATATACAGTAACACTCCTCTTAACCGGACATTCAATTTAGTGTGAATATGGGTCTTGGAGACAGGTGGCAGCTTAATGCAGAGTCAAAGTCATGCAGAAAGCTCCTCCAGGAGGAGCTTTCTGCATGACTTTCACCCTGCATTGCAGCTACCTTTCTAAACGTATCTAAATTCTTATCAACTAGAATTTCGGTTTAGAGAGGTTTTACTGTATGAAAGGGTTTACGCACTTTTAAACAGAGTAGACCTAGATCTGACAGCTCCTGTAAGGAATCGCCTGATCAGGGTCTACTTTGATTTGAATTATTTTGAATTATATAAATATGATAATTGATTATAAAGCTTCTGCTATGGCTTTGTTCATATGCAATAACATAACTCCGTATAATTAATATTCATTATTTCATAATGTCTTATATGAATATTCACGAAATATGGGGTGGTTAAGAGGACAAATATTTGACTTCACAGACTACTGTTTGTGACGACAAACTGCCGATGATTAGTTTGCCGTCGACGTATGTCGCAGCTGTCGAGCCTTCAATTTCGTGACCGTCGTCGGCGTAAATCTGCTCCACAGAAGACACGACATTGTCCCTTATTTTCAATCTCAGAACCTGAAATATGCAAAGTACCACTGAGGAAAAGTAACGTGGAAAATGGAACATCACGTGACCATTGCGTACATATTACTTTGTCAATGGCTTTTTTAGTTCTAAGCGTGTGATTAACTCTTTCGCTGTCAAATTCTGCCATCTGCTTTGTCGTCTGCTACCATTTTCATTTTTTAAAATTGTCTTCGTGTTTGTTTCAAAAACATAGTCACAGTAATAAACAGTTTGGATCCTGATGAGCTGCCAAGTTACTCGTCGTCTCATCTGGATCCAAACTGTTAGCATATAGGTAATCACAGATGTGAAAGGGTTAAAACGTTTCAATAATCCAGAAACGGGCTACACATTCCTAGTTCTTCTACGGTAAAGTCTCGCTAACACGATCACTGAAAAGAAGTATTAATTCTGGATTTTTAAAACAAGTGGTAGCTTAATGCAGGACAAAAGTTATGCAGAAAGCTCCTATAGGAGCTTTCTGCATTACTTCTGTCCTGTATTAAGAAACCATCTGCTTTTATAGATTCCTGTCGCATCAGCTAAATTTTACTGTAATATAATCAGTTTGACATGTTTAGTTTAATAGGTACTGGTTCAAATGTTGACCTGGGTCCGTATTCATAAAGCTCCTAAGGAAAAAAATTTCCTTAGTTTTAAATTTTCCCCTCAAATTTTCATATCAAAATTAAGAAATTTCTTAGGTTGTCTTCATAAATCACCTTAACCTTAGACATTTCTTAAACTGGTCGTTTTTTCCCTTAAAAGTTAAGGAAAACTAAACCTTCCCTTAACTTTTAAGGGAAATTTAAGGAAAAACTTAAATGGCTGTCGTCTGTTCGCTTCAATGTTAAAATTCGTAGTTTGTCAGTGACGATTGATATAAAATAGCCAAACTGTACGCAATTGTAATCGTTTTCCACGAAGACAACCTAATACTTGTGCGGAGAAGTTTCTAAAAACTTGGACACTTCCGAAATTCGTGATTTTGTTTGGGGGACAACAGCTGCGGATTCTTCAACATAACATTGGATATTGAGGACTGGATATAGAGGGTAATTAGTTCATTTAAAATACTTATAATATCAATAGCTTTCAGTTTTACATGTTTACAGTGTACCATCCTATCGAATAACTGAATAATAATATGTCAGCGACGATTGCCCCACCCACTTTTTGGTACTACAGCCGGTAGTGTAGAACTCATCAACACGCAAAGAGAGGCACCTGTTAACTTTATATACCATCAAAAACATAGTCAGACATAACAAAACGAAATCATTTATTCATTTTATTTATCAAACGTTTGTCCGCATATAACTAGACTTCAAAGCGTCGGCGTTTCGAAATTTCAAGCTGCATCGTCGTAGCAACATCCGATGCATGGCACAATAAAACTGTGTACTATACGCCACATAAATATGCGGGTGTTTTTGCGGGACATAATTATGACCTACGGAAATATCGATTAGTGATGATTTGCTGCATAAAATTCATGAATACAAATCGGGCATGCATCTCCCAAACTCTGTCTGTTCTCATATCACACTGACATCCAAATAATCAATATTTTCTTTGAATGCAAATGGTTTCATTACTTTGTTTTTAGTCTGAATGGTGACCTAAAAATATGCAATCAGACACTTGATGAATATTCATGTAAAGAATAATGCCATCATGGATGCCATCATGTATACTCAGTATCGTTTATAACGGCATATGATCAAGAGAAGTTTTGACTGTAGAATCAAATCTATATTATTTCATGAGCAAACAGAGCAGACTATGAACCCACGACTCCTACAGAAGCCTTCTGTGGGTCTACTCTGTACGCAATATTCGTAAAACGGTGTCTGTATCAGTTAATGGCTTAACTCAAGACCTTAACGGACGTCCATCATTATACCCTCTACCTGTTCAATATTCATGTAAGAAATAATGACATCATGGATATTTATTAACTGAAGTTTTGTAATATATACGTTTCAAAGTTTTTTTTGCTTTGGAAAAGACAGTAGAATCAAATCTATATCATGTCAAAAGCAAACAGAGCAGACCCTGATCAGACGGCTCCTACAGGAGCCGTCTGATCTGGGACTACTCTGTTTGCGAGTGCGTGAATAGGTGTTTGTATGAAGGAAAGGAGTTAGAATACCTGCGATGGAAGAGTAAAGCCGAACCATCCATAGAAGTCTATAATTTTATACATGCGAGGATGGCAGCCTATCCACATGTCACCCGTGGCTGGGTCTACCTCGATGTTGTCTACCGCTGTTCCTACGTCGATTTCCTATAATAAGTAAATAATTCTAAACTTTATTGAATGTTTTGAATTACTTTACTGTTGTAAATATATGAAACTGTTTTAAATGGTACTATAGTATCTTGACTTTAGAAATTTGTCATACAGCACCCATGAACGATGACATACTTATAATGATGACGGTGATGACGGTGATGACGGTGGTGGCGATGATGATGATGATGATGATGATGATGATGATGACGATGATGGTCAAAACGATTAATAGCATATACACAAAACTAACAGATCGTCTCCATTACCAGAGGTCCAGGATTCGACCCCCACCAGACCCCTGTATGGCAGTGTATCCGCTTCCCTCACTCTGGCATGTCCAATTAGCCCATAGTTGGCAGAAACGGACGTTAATCAACACAACCAAAAACAATAAGTTTGAATTGATGAAGACGTTTGTATTAAACAGACATTGAAGAATGTGCGATAAATGATATACAAATTTATTCAGATATTGCAATATCTGAGACAGTTATGTTGATATGGTAAATTATAAAATAGTACTACCAACCCAAGCTTTGACGAGATTGTTTGATGCCTCTCTCTGGAAGCCAAACACCTTCTTATTGCCGAATTCCGCCATGTAGATCATTCTAAAATTCAGAAGTAAGCTTACGGCGCCAAATTTCTAATTGTCGTCTGCAAACACAATTTTTTCTAAATCATTCGGTAAAATAAGGAAATGAGATAAATAAATGCAATTTCAAAGGAATAAAGCGCAGATATAGAAATAGAGTTTGAGACAAAAAGTGAAGTCCCTGGTCAAACGCCGCCTTGAAAAGGCGGCGTCTGACCTGGAACTGCGCTATTTGTCGGGGTGCATTTTTGCAACATTGGCGGTGAAAGGGTTTAGCCACCTATTATCTAGCCTAGTCTAACACTATATTGCAGTAAAGATTTTTTATAACCCTTATCCCGCTATGGAGACCTGACTCGCATTTGTAAACAGTTTGGATCCAGATGCGACGCAGATTAATTCTGCTTTTCATCAGGACCAAAGCTGTTTGACACTCAGTCGATAGTTTCTTAAAACATAACACTTTACTTCATATAAACTATTCCTAGGAGCCGTCTGATCAGTCTGCTCTGTTTGCTTATGGTATAATATAGAGCTGATTCTTGCTTGAGCCAAAATGTCATGTGCTCATATGCCATTAAAACAATTTAATTCTTATCAATGATGTCATAATTTCTTACATGGATATTCAACAGGTAAAGTGTTAATCAAATCGGAATTAGTGAACATTTTATCAGGTTCGTATTCAGCCATTTCCTTCATACAGTAAAACCTCTCTATAACGACCACTAAATTGTGTTAATCAGTTGGTACCTAGAGGAGCGTTCTGTTTTACTTTCACATTGCTTTAAGCAGCCACCTGCCTTTAACACAAAATAATTGATGTAATTTAGTGGTCGTTATAGAGAGGTTTTACTGTATATATAAACACATTTTCATGCATCTGCAATCTGAGGAGAGCCAGATAGGAGCCGTCTGATCAGGGTATATTCTGTTTGCTAATGTAAGTTTGTAAAGGTTTATTAAGTATCTAAACTGGCTACAGTGTTCCACCTTCCATATTTCATTATAACTATTTTGTCCATGAATATTCAGTAGGTATTGAAATTTGAAATAAACATAGAACAGGGAAAGGGTTAATCAGACATTATTTGTTCATTTCGGAGTAAGGACTAACAATATAAGCTATGCCTAGACCAGAACAAAGCTCGGTTACACGGTTATAAAGCCTGTTTTAGTCATTTAAGTTCAGTCTCAAGCATTTGATTGGTCAAAATTTGAACAAGTTCAAAATCGGACCAATCAGATAGAGTAAACCCCTCTAATTCAAGGTTAGGATAGGTTTGAAAAAACCTTAAGCGATAGATATATTGAAAGTTCACTATCAAAACTTCAGCAGTAAATAAAGGAAACCGTCGTAAGTGTTTTGGCGATTCATCGACGAGATTTCAATTTATAGACTGAATAACGGGACACAATTTTAACATAGTCGGTAACCAACTCACGATTTATCTGGCGAGGCGTTAATTCCATTGGGCATGACGTAGACATCGGTCACATCTCGGGCCTTGCGTCCATCGTAGTACATGATGCCTCCAGAGGGCCAGCGCATCAAGGTCTCGAGTACCCTGTAAGCCTTCTGACGGAAGTACCAGAACTTAGTGATATAAAACTTGTCCTTACCAACTGCAACCAAATCGTTCATACTGAAATATCAACAATATTATTTATTTGCACAAACATTGTTTCAGAGTGGACATTCCTTCAACATCTCTTAACCCTTTCCTCCATAAATAGGCCTCTGTAATAGTCACTTTATGAAACCATTGTGATAAAATAGAGCATTTGCTTCATAGGAGCAAATGTTCTATTTATCACAATGGTTTCAAATCTACACAATTCTGAAATTTTCCTTTTCTCTAATTAATGCTCCTTTTCGGTAGATTTATTCAAAGAGATAGGATCTAAAAATAGCCTATGAGGGAATGGGTTAAAAACATAAGTGGAGTACCAAACAGTTTGGATCCAGATGCAGACGTTTATAGAAACTACTGTCAATAACCAATAAATATTCACAGAAATCTGTCAACGGGTCAACATTTCTTTCAAATGCATATACAGTAAAACCTTACTAATCCGAACCTTTGGTACAGAAGACTTGAGAACTTTTAGACAAGTGACTACTTAATGCGGGATAAAAGTCATGCAGAAAATCCCCCCTCCCCCTCCGAGCTTTCTGCATGACTTACACCCCATTAAGCGTTTTATCCTGGAATAAGCTGCCATCTGTCTTAAAGGGCGGTTTTTATACTTATCTGAACGTCTGATTTAGAAAGATTTTATTGTAAATAAATAGATACATTTCAATTTCGTTTTAAGTTAAGATACCTGGTTAAGTTTAAGTAGAATATGAAAATAGGGTATATTTTAAGCAAAATAGAGTAAACATTTCTGAGATGATACGTACGATGTGAAGCTGGGATCTGTGATAGTCTTAACGTAGACTAGGGTCAGAGAACGCAATACCTCAAACACTTCTATCCTTTCTTCCTTCGGAGGGTGGGTCAGAACGTAGACAAATAGTGCATCTTAATTAAATAAAACACATAACAGAAATAACGGCCGTAAGATAATAAACCTATACATGTACCTATCTCTTCGCCCCTTCGCAAGATGTTGGAATTTAGATGAGTCGCCGAGTATACAAGCTGTTTGCCTTACAGTGATTAGTTTCTCAAAAGTTTAAATGAATAGCCTGTTGACCGTTTTATTCCAAATATCATTACCAACTGAGTATTCATGGACAAAATAGTTATACTGAACTATGGAAGGTGGAGCATTATAGCCATTTAGAAACTAAAGAAACTGATATACATGTATCAAATTTCATTAGCAAACAGAACCGACCCTGCTCTGATATGTGTTTACTCTGTTTGCAAAAGCGTGAACATGCGTTTTTATGGAGTAAATGGTTACAATCCTGGAATAAACGGGTTAACTTGGTTAGCCGTCATGTCTATATAATGTTGTAGAAGGTGTGACTCTCTACACTGTTTACGAAACACCATGCAAAGCATGTTCTGTTTTTACTCCAAAGTTCAGTACGTACTGAATATTCATGATCAAAATATAGTTATAATGAAATATGGAAAGTGGAACACTGTAGCCGTTTTAGAAACATATCTATCGAATTCCGTTAGCAAACAGAGCATACCCTGATCTGATCTGGGTCTACTCTGCAGATGCGTGCATAGGTGTTTATATAAAGTAAAGGGTTAAAGTGTCTAATATGTTTGATCCATAGATAAGATACTCCGATAAGTGTTGGTTACGAAAGACGCCTGTGGCTATGGAGCAATTGGGCCACTTTGCTTCAACTAAAACCATTTGCAAATTACATTAATATAATAATTTGTACATTATAATAATACAATAAAAACACTCTAAACGGGCGTTCAATTTGGTATAAACAGTGCAGTGTAAAAGTCATGCAGAAAGCTCCTCTATGAACTTTTTGCATGACTTTCATCCTGTATTAAGCAACCACCTGTCTAAAGGTATCTAAATTCTTCTCAACTTAATTTTCTGTTTAGAGAGGTTTTACTGTATACGAGTAAAACATGTTACCTGTGTCAGGGTCCCGCCAAGTTGTCATGCCGTGGGGACCAACCATGAAATCGGACCTGTTGGGAATGTTGGTCATGTTCAAGGTCGTGACCTCATTCGTATCGAGGTCAAGGGCTTTTATTGATCCCCCATGCGGCAAGTTTAAGCCCTGGAAAGCAACATCAAATTAATTATTTTAGGAAATGAGTAGATGTGTATTTCTTGTGCTTTAATCCTTTCAGTGTCATGAGGACGTGCCTGTGGTATCATATGCAAAATATTTTGATCCAGATGAGACGACGAGTGAAGCAGTCGAAAATGTGTCTAGCAGATGACAATGCTGGCACTGAAATGGTTAAACTGCATCTGTTTTACAATAAGAGAGCCAGTTGAAAAGTAGTGGCAACAATCCAGTATTTTCACCATTTGCACGTGCAGCCACAGGTATGACATATCAATGGAAAGAGTATCGATTTTTTTCTGTCCAACTGACCAGAACTGGCATTACATTCACGTGCAAAAGCAAATTTTATTTGCAGTTGAAATATATGTAGTAGATCATTCTGGCTGAAAAAAATTGGCTGAATCTGTCTTTCTTGCGAAGAGCAGATGACGTATTGCAAGGTACTGCTTGCCATTGTCGCGTCAGAAATTAAAGCTGGATTGGACAAATTATATGGGGACATTGCGCTTCCATTCCGCACTATTGTCCGATTGCTTTCTCTCTTTAAAGACAGAAGAATCAGGACCAAAGATGAGGCTAGTGCTGGGCGCCCTTTGACTGCTGTGCCTGACAAAGACACATATGCTGTAAAAGCAACAATCAAGAAAGCTGCAAGATCCACAGTCGAGCAGATATGTTAATTCGTCAGCCGTGTTTTTTCTTATTTTAAATGAAAAGCTAAACCTGCGAAAGGTTTGTGCCCGCTGGATACATCATTTATTAAGCTCTGGGCAAAGAGGTACACAGAAGAAAACGCTTTTGGCCTGCTCGTAAAATAAAAGAAACAAGAGAGTCGTCACGGGTGACAAATGCCCCCAAAGTGTTTGACACCGAAATGCATTTTGGCGGAAAAACAATACAATGTAATGCAGGTGTAACATGAAATTTTGATGCTGTTAAAAATGACACAGGAGTCAGTTCTTAACATTAGAAACAGAACCTTTGGATTATGATAGCTAAGAAAAGAGCGTCAAAACTTAGTTAAAAAGGACCCTAAGTCATTCTCAACGTTAAAAAGGACCCTGGGTTGATTGTCAACGTTTAAGGTATAGGAGATATGCTCTGGACAAGCTTTTTGTATCTGGTAAGATATAGAAGATATGCTCCGGACTGTAAAATTGAGGTCAAAGGTCAAGGTCAAGGTCAGTGATCTGAAAATGGTACACGACTCTCCGCCATCCCAAGATGAACTCACAAATCAAATTTGGAATCCGTAGCTGGTAAGGTATAGGAAAAATGCTCCGGACAAGCTTTGTGTAAAATCTAGGTCAAAGGTCAAGGTCACAGTGACCTGAAAATGGTACGCGACACACCGTCATCCCAAGATAAACTCACACATTAAATTTGGAATCCGTAGCTGGTAAGGTATAGGAGATATTCTCTGGACAACCTTTTTTGTAACATTGAGGTCGAAGGTCAAGGTCAAGGTCACAGTGACCTGAAAATGGTACGCGACACTCCGCCATCTGAAGGTGATCTCACACACCAAATTTGGAATCCGTATCTGGTAAGGTATAAGAGATATGCTCTGGACAAGCATTTTGTAAAATCGGTCAAGGTCAAGGTTAAGGTCATAGTGACCTGGAAATGGTACATGACACTCCGCCATCCCAAGATGAACTCACACACCAAATTTGGAATCTGTAGCTGGTAAGGTAAAGGAGATATGCTCCGGACAAGCTTTTTGTAAAATCGGTCAAAGGTCATGGTCAAGGTCACAGTGATCTGAAAATGGTACGAGACACTCCCCCATCCCAAGATGAACTCACACACCAAATTTGGAATCCTTAGCTGGTAAGGAATAGGAGATATACTCCGGACAAGCTTTTTGTAGCTGGTAAGGTATAAGCGGTTTTTAAAATCGAGGTCAAAGGTCAAGGTCAAGGTCACAGTGACCTGGAAATGGTACGCGACACTCCGCCATCCCAAGATGAACTCACACAGCAAATTTGGAATCTGTAGCTGGTAAGGTAAAGGAGATATGCTCCGGACAAGCTTTTTGTAAAATCGGTCAAAGGTCATGGTCAAGGTCACAGTGATCTGAAAATGGTACGCAACACTCCTCCATCCCAAGATGAACTCACACACCAAATTTGGAATCCTTAGCTGGTAAGGTATAGGAGATATACTCCGGACAAGCTTTTTGTAGCTGGTAAGGCATAAGCTTTTTTTAAAATCAAGGTCAAAGGTCATGGTCAAGGTCACAGTGACCTGGAAATGGTACGCGACACTCCGCCATCCCAAGATGAACTCACACAGCAAATTTGGAATATGTAGCTGGTAAGGTAAAGGAGATATGCTCCGGACAAGCTTTTTGTAAAATCAAGGTCAAAGGTCAAGGTCAAGGTCACAGTGACATGAAAATGGTACGCGACACTCCCCCATCCCAAGATGAACTCACACACCAAATTTGGTATCCGTAGCTGATGTGACAAAGGAAATATACTCCGGACAAAATGTACACACACCCACACACACACCCACACACACACCCACCCACCCACACACCCACCCACCCACACACCCACCCACACACACACCCACCCACACACGCACGGTGCGATCACTATATGCCGCCAAAGCCTAGCTTTGGGGGCATAAAAACCCAAAGACCCTAGACGTATAAGAGAAATTGTAACATGTGATGAAACGTTGTTGTACTTTTTTAGCCTGATAATGAAGAAAATAATAAAATGTGAGTGGGCGAAAATAATGACAGGCCCTTATTGCTCAGCGGAGCAGAAGCCTCGGACGGGTTATGTATGCCCTGTTCTTTGACTGAGATGGACTTGTGGCTCATGTGCCTGTTCCTGAAAACAGTAGTTTTACTGATACATCTTACAAATGGCCTCTCAGCTGTTCTCGCCCACTATATGGTTAAACACCAAGGGTCAGGGACACACGACATCAAGCTGCTATATGATAACGCACCGGCCCATTGTTCAGCCGTTGTACAGGAATCCACATAGAGGTCTTACCTCACCCACCATATAACCCTGGCCTCTCCCCTTTCGAAGGGCGCCACTTTGAAACGCACAGTTCCATTGGAAGCGCTCCATACCAGCATTAAAACAGTATACCTAAAGAGCACTTCCAAAATGCATTTTCTGAGTGGCCTTTGCGCCTTGAAAAGTGTGTACAGTCAGGTGGAGAGTACTCTGAAGGTCTCACATAGTCATTTCTTGGAAATTGAGCCAGGTATAGAAAAGCCGCCATTGCTGCCACTACTTTTCGAGCGTACTATATTTCTATATGCATTCAGGGGTTCGATTATATCAGATAAATATATCCTCATTTTCTGCAGATATATTATCAGTACTGGACTTTTTAATCTTGGACTGATTATTCACCAACATAATCTTAATTTTCATTCAAAAGCTTAAACATGTTTTTAAACATTATCCAGCCTCACGCCTAGAAATGTGATGGTGAATTCAAACTCAGATTGCGTGATACGTGTACATGTGATGGAGCAAATATGTCCCAAAAGACGAAGTGATATATATGAGTGTCTGACCTGGGTGAAGAGAACCATGTGATTCCCAATATGTACCACATCCTCCGAACCGCCATCTGGAAAGAAAATTGACGTCATGATTGAAAGTGTCGTCCATTACATCAATTTTGTTTTACTTCTCAAAGATTTCTTGAAACAAGATGTGTTTGTGAAACACTATGCCCCCGCCCAATTTGACCTTTGACCCTGAAGGATGACATTGACCTTGACCAAAATGTGCGGCTTTATGAGATACAAATGCATGCCAAAATATCAAGTATCTATCTGTACTTGCTCAAAAGTTATGTCCAATGTTAAAGATATATATTTGACATCTGACCTTGAAGGATGACCTTAACCTTGACATGTCACCCCTCAAAATGTGCGACATAATGATATACATATGCATGCTAAATATCAAGTCTCTATCTGTACTGGCTCAAAAGTTATGACCAATGTTAGAGTTGCTGACAAACAATCAGACAATCAGACAGGGCAAAACAATATGCACCCATATCTGATCTATGGACATAAAACTGCGTCAATAGGTATCTCTATAGGGTAAACGGTTAATGATCGTGAAAAGGTAAATGCGATGAGGAAAGGTTAATACAAATAAGTAATATGTTTGATATGCTACATGTGTATTTCAACCCGTTACGTAATAACACTTGACTAATACTGCTTCGTTACAGGTACCAACAAGGTCTGTCTCCTTATACTCTTGTTATATGAATTTGCCCAGTTAATACATGTCCTTATTCTATACATGTAGTTTTGAATGCAAGGATTAAATTAATAAATATTCAAAATGGGCCGAGTCGTGTTTGAATATTCACCAAACAAAGGCAATTATGCTTCCTTCTTGTGTATAAGCTATATATGTATATCATACTATTTGTATTTATTGTATCTTACAGTTATGTTCTATATTAAACCTGGTTGTCAAAAATGTGAGGTTATATATTTTGCATATCCAAATTATTAAGTGATTAAGTGACAGTAAAATGTCAACTGGTGATGAGATCATGTTCTGACACGTGACTTTAACACATCATTCATTCACGGCGTCAAGTTCATACTTAGTTTGTTCATTGTATCACTTACAAAACAATGCTAAAACGTATAGTCAATGCTTGTAGTTTTAGATATCAAATTTCTAATTGTCGACTAGTCTTTCGACGATTTCATTCTGTCATGGTTCTCGGCTAGCCATCAGATATACCATTATCTGAAATATCATGAACTTACAGCTCGGCATAATAAAATAAATATTGCATGTCCCATGATACTTAATTGCTGTCAAGCTTTGAAACACAACACCAAGACCCAGCGTCGTCTCTTGTGTCATTCTGTCTCTCGATTTGACGAGCTGAATGTCGCACAGACTGGTATATTTGTATAATATTCCATAATGCTTGTGTATTTATGAAAGTATACGTATCAAATTTCCACACTTTTCATATTTCTAATATTCTATTTTTACTTACCTTCCTCGACAACTTTGCAAGGTCCAGGGGATGTTCGCATGATGTCATCACTGTTCACGTCGAGCCAGTCTCTAATGCAGAGAATTAAGAGATTAACCATTTACGTTATTAATATTCATGCATGAAACAATAACATCACGAATATCTTTCAACTGTATTGTTACGAGAATGGTTTCTATAAAAATCCACAAGCAAACAGAGCAGACACTGGTCAGACTACAGGAACCATCTAATCCAAATGTACTATGTTTGCAAAGGTGTCTCCATCGGGTAAAGTTAAAAAACCATGCGGAAAATTCATCGCTTCTCTGGATCATATGTAAATGCAAAAGTGGGAAAAGTGCGTTCAAACAAGTTATAATCAGGACGATGATAATCTTAGCAGGGGATTTTTATTTGACCGCGAAAGAGTTGAACCAATTTAGATATCATATGAAGCAAAACCTAAATACAATACTTGAATGTAAGCCATGTTTTTTACACTTAACCCTTCTCTTGCTGAATTTTAAAACACATTTCTCCTTCTTTACCTATGCCTTATTGTATAATTACATATATCTTCACTGTGTACAAGTATTTCGCTGTGCAATCAATGCTGTGGAGTGCACTGGTTGCACAATCAATTTGTAAATAGTGCAGACCCTGATGAGACAGCACCTGCAGGAGCTGTCTCATCTGGGTCTTCACTATTTACAGGTAGGTATATTGACGTAAATAGCAAGCGAAGAGTTAAAGTGCGAACTTTATTAATCTGTATGTAACCCTTAACCTGAATAATTATTAAAACTGACACCCCCTATTTTGTATTTTGATTAAAATTGTATCAAAATGATTTTCATAACATACAGTGTAGACCATGATTAAAGGGTTTCTGAGGCAAATCATTTGATATGGGTCTTCACTGTTTGCAAAGGTTTTATGTATTCGATTCCCGTGCAGTTATGGTTAAATAAATGTTGATGCGGTTTTGTTTTACGGAATATCATATAAATATGTGAGAAGAATTGGATTTAATAACTTTGTTTATTCTGGCTTTAAACCTTAAACAGCAATAAACCTTCTGTTATTGCTACTAATATTCATTACAGTAGAATCAGTCCTAAGTGGGCATTCATTTATTGACCATAGGAGTCTTAAAAGGCAGTTGGCTGCTTAATGCAGGACAAAGTAATGCGAAAGGTCCTATTGGAGCTTTCTGTAGAACGTTTAACCTGCATTAAGCGTTAAAAGACGTCTCTGTTAAATAAAGGGTAAGCCAGGTGGTAGCTGCATGTAAGATAAAAGTCATGCAGAACGTTTTCAAAAGGAGATTTCTGTAAATCTTTAACCCATTCCCTCATATTGACACCCTTTGATGCCTCTGTAAAAGTCATGTTTTGAAACCATTGTGATAAATATTGATCACAATGGTTTCAAAACTACACAATTTTAAAAGTTTCTGTTTGTCTGGTAAATGCTCCTTTTCAGTAGATTTATTCAAAGAGGTTGGGTCTAAAAAATAGCCTGGTAGGGAATGGGTTTTCAATGCTTTAAGCGGTCATCTATCGTAAAAGATAATATCTTTTACGATAGATGACCGCTTAAAGCATTGAAAACCCATATTATAAATTATTCTTTAAGTTTAGATTATAGAGGTTATACTGTATAATAACTCACCTGTATTCTACGAAGAACTGTATTCCAACCACAAGCGCTACTAGCATATAGAACGTACTGTTAAACATGGTGGCGCGATACTTTTGACTGCCTACTTGTTTCTGTCCCAACTATCATTCACAGGAGAAGAACAGGGGTTCATTTCAAACGTACACCTTCAATGATAAATAACAAACAACATAATTTTACTCGGAGATATGCAACCTTTCAAACGGCATTGTTGTTTTTTTTATTTCCATTTCTTATATAAAGGGTTGGCTGGAAAATTACAGTACGCACATCAATTAAGCTTTATAAACATCTAAAATATGTTTCCCTTTCTTTTAAATTGTCACTGTTGATATTGTTTTCATTTTAATGTCAAACAGTTTTAGATTCTGATGAGACGTTTAATTTGGATCCTGCTTGCAAAGGACACCAAGGGTTCGTCCATTTGATTGTAGACGTGTAAATTAAAATATTTTCTCCCCAAAAAGCCTGAGTTATGACCACTTTTCGAGACGATTCTAAAGAATGGTCACAACATAGGGTTCGGTGGAGAAATGACGATTTTAGTATCTGAGTATGCACATTAATCTAATGCTCTGATTTATGTGTATCATTAAAGGCAATCTATTAATAAATAACGCATTTAGAAAATAACACCCATAAAAATCAACAACATCAACTTCGTAACAATTGAAATAATACTGTTTGGGCCATATCTAGAATATTTTCCTCAACATACATTTAAACTTATCTGTGATTCAATAATAGCAGTTTTATATCGCTATTTATAATCTCTTGCTCTATAAAATACATGTATGTTTAAACCAAGCCACTTCAGGAAAATAACATACATTGTATTCCATTATTATTATACATATTTAATGAAACTATCTGAGACTATCCTTCGTGGACATTATGAATGACCTGGGGCTGAATGCATCGTATCTACAGCCCTGATAATTCAAGCCACTTCCAGGAAATAAGATATTTGACCACATTGCTATATTTAAACAAAATGCCCCAGAGACTATGCTCCGTGGAATAAACTTTAATGCAGATATCGGAATTTGAGTTAAATCACGGTCATGGAACACCTAAACATACTTTTACCACAATACATTTTATCATAAAGTGTTAGGTTTCATGGCGATACGCACATAAATGTTGGACTGTTTAATTTATGCCTCGTGGCTGGCTGTAAGAACTGAGCTAATTTCGCGCCAGATATTTTCTCTGGTGTTTTTCGTCAAATATTAATATATAGATAAGTATAAAGTCTCCTATTTTTCATTAAATTGGAAGTGATATTAATATGGTTTTGGCGTGCGTGTTTCGTAAATATAATTTATTAAGTAATTTTGCAACATCAAACTCTGAAGTCTGCCTTCAAACATCCGAACTGACGTTATGAATAACCTGGAATTAACCCTTTCCCCATAGGCTATTTTTAGATCCAACCACTTTGAATAAATCTACCAAAAATGAGCACCAACTAGAGAAAAGGAATTATTTTTTAGAATTTTGTAGTTTGAAACAATTGTGATAAACAGAGCATTTGCTCCTATAGGAGTAAATGCTCTATTTATCAAAGTGGTTTCATAAAGTGACTTTTACAGAGGCGTAAAAAGGCGTATTTGTGGAGGAAAGGGTTCAACGATTCTGAACAATGTTTACTCCTGTAAACCGGAATTTTAGTGAAGAAGAATTTCTAGATCTTTTTAGCCTTGCAGACTAGTATTAGTACGGATTGTTTAGGGGGCATGTTACTGTATATTGTCCTGTTTTTTTACCCTGGACTTGTTTCTCGAGTTCACAGACTGATTATTGAAATAAGTAAGGCGGGTCTAGTGACAAAACTGCGTTTTTTCGTAAATAATTACGAGTTACATTATTACTCGTTAATTACTCTAAATAGGACCGATAAAAGACAAATAACAAAATGCTGCGCAAGTAAAAAGCAAGCTAGGGGCAGCGTCTTAATTTTTGAAGCATTAGCTAATATTGCAATTATACAACCGTACAGACAGGGTTAAAAACGCAGCACAATACTAAATTGACCCATTTATTCCCATATTATTTAAATAAACCTCGCCCAGATCTTGCTTTGGAACCCATCAATTTTTCATGAGTAGGTGGCACAGCAAACAAACTTTTTTTTGTAATACGCCATTGACATTGATGGGCTAAGCAAACAGTGCAAACCCTGGTCAGAGGGCTTATTCAGGAGCGCTCTGATCTGGGTCTAAACAGTTTGCCCATGCTCTTTTTAAAGAACACTGGGCACTAATGGATTAAAAAAAGGCCTGATAACTACACAATGACATAGCCCTTGTGCTCATCTAGTACGTTAACTAATGGTAATTGATTCAATTAACAATCATTTAATATACTTAGCACATTAACCCTTTGAATGCCGGTTCTTCAGAATGGAATGGTCTATCATTGTTTTGAGTCCATTATTGCTAAGGTCCATTCAGTATGAAAGGACACGCTTTGGGAGAAGCTTTTGAATGACGAACAGTGCAGATCTTGATCAGAGGGCTTCTCTAGGAGCCCTCCGATCTGGGTCTACACTGTTTGCAAATGCCAGAACACTCGTGCCCCGCATCTAAAGGTTAATAGGTAAGATTACATATCCGTTGTTTTACACTAGCTATCCTATGGATGTCTAGTGCTAGGCTTTCTTTTTATGATGTACATATCTGGCATACAACAGAAAAACAGCATGCTCGCCTTTTGCAAACGGGATAGACCCATATCAGATAGCCACTGAATGGTCTGTTCTGTTTGCTTACAAAGATTTATAGATTTTACAGTTTCCATCATGGTGATAAACCATTGTCCATGTTCTATTGTATTGATTCTATTCATGATTATTAATTAGAGGTGAATTTTGTTTTAAAAATCAACAGATGTTAAGCAGGGAAATGCTTATAGGGCAGATTACAAATCGGTCGTTTTAAATGTTGTCCTATGATTTATTTCCTATGATGTGCTATAGGATTTATTTCTGTAAAGTATACGTGGCATAAAACAAAAGACAGCATGCTTTTCAAAACTGTTCAAAACTAGTTTTATTCAGAAAATTGTAATTTGTTGGTATCCCCTCAGTTTGTTTTCATGTGTTTTTACCAATACATTTAATGTTTTTTGTATTGCACTCTTTCATTTCCCTGCATTGGGTTCCCTCATAGAAACGTGTTTTCACGCATTTGCAAACAGAATAAACCTACATCAAACGGCTGATCAGTGTCTGCTCTGTTTGCTTATAGAATTTGATAGATCTGTGTCTTTGCCTTCTATCTGATTTTTAATGGCGTCATGAACAAGAGAAGGTTTGGCAATGGCAGGAACTACATCATTCCATAAGCAATCAGAGCATACCCTGATCAGACAGCTTTTATAGGAGTCGTCTGGCTTTAGTCTAGATTGTCTGCAAATAGGTAAAAAGGCGTATCTATGAGGTAAAGGGATGAATGAAGAGCCTGTTTGACATAAAGGATAATAGTAATATAACGTGGACCAGTGTGAGTGTCAGTATCTATTAGACAAAACTATAATGAAAGTTACAGACATTATTTTGCAAATGAGTAATGTTTATGAAAAATGAATTGTTAATGAATGACACATCATTACATAAATATTCATGATTCATGAGGGAAAGGGTATATTAAAGCAAATATCTTTGTATGCACGATGTACTAAGAAATAGAACGCCTGTTCATGAATTTACAAACAGAGTAGACCTAGCTCCTACAGGAGCCGTCTGGTCAGGATCGCCTCTGTTTGCTATTGGAATTTGAAAGATCTGCTTCTTTACTTTCTAAAACGGTAACAATGTTCTACCTCCCATAGTTCGTTGTAATTATTTTTTCCATGAATAATTGAATATTCAGTAGTTATTGAAATTTGGAATAAACATAGAACAGAGAAACGGTTAAAATGGCGTCCATATGTATGATTATGTGCACATGGAATTTTTGTATTGGTAGAAACGATAGCGTCAGATCTAATATATTTTCATAAGCAAACAGAGCAGACCCAGATCAGACGGCTCCTATAGGAGCCGTCTGATCTGGGTCTACTCTGTTTGCAAACTTCGAGCCGTTTGCTTGAGGGGAGGGGATAAGAAACTGAAGACAAATCTATCATGAATCAAAGAACACATTTGCTTAGCAGAAAGTTGTAGGAACCAAATAGCAAAACATGGTTTGATCCTATTATTATACTCAAGGTTTTTTATATGACTCAAACGTTAACTGTTTACTCCATATAAACACATGTTAAGGCCTTTGCAAACACAGTAGACCCAGATCAGATGACTCCGAAAGGAGCCGTCTGATCAATGTCTGCTAAGGTTGCTTACGGAATGATCTGATTCTATATTTTCTGTCATTGCTAAACATTTCTGTGTTCACATGCCAATATAAAAACATATCCCATTAAACCTTTCCTTCATATAAACTCATACAGACTAGATCCAGATCAGACAAATCCTATAGGAACAATCTGATCAGGATCTTCTCTGTATTTATGGTATACTATAGATCTGATTCAGCAGTTTCTGCTTGAGCCAAAGGGTCCTGTGTTCGTATGCCGTTCAGCTAATAAATATACATGATGGTATTGATTCTGGGATGAATATTCAACAGGGAACGGGTTTATATTTAAGATGGCATTATGTCATACATTAATATTCATGAAATAAAGGGTCAGCACTTTCTACGCTAGTGATGCTTTTTGTAATAAAAAATAAAGCAGTTTTAACGCTTTCCCTGTTGAAATGTCAGAAATAATGACATCAGGACTATTTATTAACTGATTAAGGGATCAACCGCGAGAAGGCCACCAGGTACTTTGTAATTAAAGCAGTTGTCGCATGAATGCAAGTAGAGAAAAACACTTGCTGCGGTAAGCCAAGCAGGTAAATACAACAGGGTCCATGCTTATAAAACCTTTGGTTAAGTCTGAGTTCGTTCTCAAGTTTTTGATTGATCAGATTTGAGCCTTTGGCTCAAATCTGACCAATCAAAAGCTTGAGAACTCAAATCTGACCAATCAAAAGCTTGAGAACAAACTAAGACTAAAACTAAAAAACTTTAGTTCACCTCCCTTCAGAATTTATAATCTTTACAACAGCAGGTGTTAAGTGCTTGTGTGGCGGTCGTAAAACGTCGCCCCGTACTTCATTCTCAGTGTTGGTTATACCTTCTGATCCTTTGAGATCATGAATTTCAATACTTCTTGTTCTGAAGATTGAATACCGCTTAAGCCGGTGCTAGGGGACGTGAGCAGTGTTGCCCTTTCAATTACTGTTCATGAACAGACTCAATAAAACCGAGTCTGCAATTTTCTCTTTTTGTGTTGCAATTTTTGCTCTCGGGGGATCACCTCCCTTCAGAATTTATAAGCATGGGCCCAGTTGTCGCGGGAAGCTATGAAGAAAGTGACAGACATTACTTTGCAAGCAGGTAAATAAGGCATTTACCACGAGAAGGCTACCAGCTATACAAGGCACTTGTCGCAGGAAGGCAAGCATCAACCAGAAATGGTGTCAAAGCCACCTGATGCTCGCCTGTTTAAAAGTTAAGTCTAAAACGTGTCATATTGAACAAAAACACATTCAATCTTCAATTTAAACTAAATCATATCAATGTCAGAACCAAAATGCAACCAAATACCAATTTCCAGCAACTTTCTATTTTTGCAAAAGTAGGTCAAAGGTGAAGGTCAGAAGGGCAAAAATGTTGGCATGGTCATAACCAAGTACAGAAGTCCTATGCCAATCGCGTCAAATATTATAGGCATTTAAAGTTTTTTGTAAAAGTACGTCAAAGTCAACGTCAGAGGGTAAAAAAAACATTGGTATGGTTGGAAAGTCTTAAGACAGGAAAGGTACATACCAAGTATGGAAGTCCTAGTCATTTTGGTTCCAATATTATATGCATTTAAAGACTTTTGCAAAAGTATGTCAAAGATTAAGGTTAATGTCACATGGTAAAAACAATGGTTTGGTTGGAAAAGTCTTAAGACAATAAAGTTGCATATCAAGTATGAAAGCCCTTGGCCTACTGGTTCAAATTTTATAGGCATTTAACCCTTTCCCTGTTCTATGTTTATTCCAAATTTCAAGACCTACTGAATATTCATGAACAAAATATTCATACTGAAGTATGGAAGGTGGAACATTGTAGCCATTTTAGAAAGTAAAGAAACAGATCTATCAAATTCCATTAGCAAACAGAGCAGACCCTAATCAGACGGCTCCTATAGGAGCCGTCTGATCTGGGTCTACTCTGTTTGCAATTGCGTGAAAACACGTTTATATGAGGGAAAGGGTTAAAGAAATTTGCAAAAGTAGGTCAAAAATCAAAGTAACATGGCAAAAACGATGATATTATTGGAAAGGTCATAACACAAGTTGCATACCAAGTATAGAAGCCGTTGGCCCATTAGTTCAAATGTTATAGGCATTTAAAGATTTTTGCAAAAGTAGGTCAAGGTCAAGGTCAGGAGGGCAAAAATGTTGGAATGTCCATACCAAGTATGGAAAGCGTAGGCCTATTGTTCCAATAATATAGGAATTTAAAGATTTTTGCAAAAGTAGGTCAATGTCAAGATCAGAAGGGCAAAGACTGATATTGTTGGTAAAGTCTTAATACAAGAAAGTTTAATACCAAGTATGGAAGCCCTAAGTCTATTGGTTCAAATGTTATAGGCATTTACAGATTTTTGTAAAAGTAAGTCAAAGGTCAATGTCAAGGTCAGAAGGGCAAAAATGTTGGCATGGTCATACAAAGTATGAAAGCCCTAGGCCTATTGGTTCAAATAATGTAGGCATTTAAAGATGAGATTTTTGCAAAAGTAAAGCAAAGGTCAAGGTCACAAGGGCAAAACTGTTGGCATGGTCAGAAAGGGCTCGACAATATTAATCTTCTCATCAAATTTCAGCATCACAGCATAAATGTTAAGCTTTATACCAACCATCCCAAAAACTTTAATCTGGTGATTTTGCCCCCCCCCCCCAACCCCCCCCCCCCACCCCCCCCCCAACCCCCCCCCCCCACAAACAACCCCACCTAATTTCACCATCCTAACACAATTATTAAGGTTTAAAACAACCCGTCCAAAAAACTTTAACCTGGTATTTTTTGGCCAAAAGGACTACGTCCAAAACATGTCAAAAATTGATAAAATTGAAAAATATTTTTAATGTTTAACTTCATAACAGCAATATTTGACCCCAAATTAACTTCCATACAAAATTTCAACATCCTAGTACAAATATAACCCGTCCAAAAAAATTTAACCTTGGCCACGCTCACGCTCACGCCGGGGGTATACGATAAGCTGCTGTGCAGCTAAAATCACTTATCGTGGGAAGGCAAGCAGGTTATTAAGACAACCTGTTGTTTAAGGGACTTATTGAATCGCGCTCTGAGGACTGTGAAGCCGTTATCAAGCAGTGTTTGGTCCAGAAACTTGATTCTTACTAAAGTGATCTCGGTTGACAGGATCCACAGTCTCGGTAAATATACCCCAGGGCGCCAGAGGCTCATCATTGCAGCAATTAGCTCATACAAAGATACCGAATTTATCTTGTCTAACGCCTACATACTCAAGGGGAGTACTTTTGGTATTAGTCGAGACTTCTCTGCTGAAATTACACAGGCTAGAAAATCTCTTTGACCAGAACATAGGGATTTACAGGCTAAATTCCCGGAGAGCAAAGTACAGGTCGCATACCCTGCGAAAATTGTGACGGACGACCGTGTGGTACGGGACATGTTTTCCAACTGGCAGTCGTGTTGACACTTCGCAAATAAAGCGTCACGCCCCGCAAAAGTAATGGGCGAGCAATCTAGGTCAGCTCGAGATGCACGTGGCATAAATACCACAGGTCGCCAGTCAACGGTTGAGCGGTCCGCATATGGAGGCACGCTTCCTAAACAATTGGTATCACCGCGACAGTCTTCTTCGTTACGTTTTGCAGTATCAGGGGGCTACAGCGCTCAGTTAGACCAACAAGAGCTTGCTCTCACGTGACTCGGGGATTCCCACAAATGTACCTCGTAATGTTACCGTGAATCCCGCTGACATCAGCGAAACTATCAGTGTGAGAGCTAGTCAGAATGGTCGGTCAAGGAGCCCGTCAATGGAACGCACTGAACCTGACTTACGACACCCCAGGCAATTGTTTAAGCAATGATATGCCCCAAGTCAGTTGCTAGGATAGGAGGAGGAAGTTACACGCATAAATAGTGCTAGTGACAGCGAATTAACGTGTGCGTCCCTTGGTGTAAGGGGTCTGAAGCAGAGACTAAATTACCCAGAATTTGTTGAGCTGGTCAAGTCTTATGATATTGTTTGTGTGTATGAAACAAATTTAGATGATACAGACTTAAGTGATATTGAAGGTTACAATTTAGCGCCAAAACAAAAAACTACCTTACATTAGAAAATCAGGAGGCTTTGGGATTTTTGTTACAGATTTTTGAGTCAATGTTGACTCGAACAGTGAATATATTATGTGGTTAAAAATTGGGAAATCACTATAAATTTAGATGAAGATTTGTATATGGGTAAACTTTACTTACCTACCACTTAAGCGTTCTAAATTCTTGAATGCAGATAAAATTGAACTGTTAGAATCGGAATTTTATGAAATGTGCAGCAATCACTAATACATAATTTTAACTGGTGATATAAATGCCAGAACATCCCAACTTTTAGACTATCTATACCCATTAACAATTTTCTCAAGAAATGTTTGCATTGGACAATGATGCAGTGAGATTTTATTTATAAAAGCTCGTTATTAGAATAACTAAATATTCCACTACAAAGGATTTCGCAAGATCGTAAAACAACCCCGAATGGTTACGTTTTAACAGATATATGTAAAAATAACAATTTATTTATTCTAAAGAGTCGTGTTGGCCATGCTAGAAATATTGGTCGATTTACCTTTAAAGATAACTCTGTTATTGACTATACTATAGCCACAGCCGAATGATTTCATTTAATTTCCGACTTTGAAGTCATTGAAACAGATAATCTATTTTCAGACGGCCATGCGGTAATCCGATTGTCGATAAAATACCCGTCCGATCCTGCAAACACGAGCAATACACCACATGATTGCAATTCTGATAATACCGACTCCCATACACCTTATAAATGGAATCAAATCTCCAGGATGAAGTTATCAATAAAATCGATAAAAGTGAGACTCATATATGACGTAATGCAATATGCGGAAGAAAATGACATCCCGGGTTTATTACTGCTCATTGACTTTGAAAAGGCTTTTGATTCCGTATCATGGAAATATATTCATAAAGTATTAGCTCTTTTCAACTTTGGAAATTCTTTTAAAAGATGGATATCGGTGTTTTATAAAGATATACAGTCTAGTGTAATCCAAAATGGATTCCTGTCAGCATTTTTCAATATCGAAAGAGGCTGCAGACAGGGGGGCCCACTCTCGCCGTATATTTTCATCCTCTGTGCAGAAATCTTAACACAGAAGATCAAATCAAATAAAAACATAAAAGGTCTATCCATAAATGGAACAAACCATGTACTATCGCAATTTGCAGACGACACCTCAATTATACTTGATGGCTCAGAAATATCTCTAAATGGAACTTTACAAGAGCTCAAGGCATTCGCTATTTTGTCAGGATTAAATATAAACTTTGATAAAACACATGTTGTTTGGTTTGGTTCAAAGAAATATAGTTCAGAATCAATAAAAACCAAATTCAAATTAGCTTGGGGTAAATCTGAATTCAGAATGCTAGGCGTGAATTTTCATGTGGATTTAGATAAAATGATTCAACTAAATTACGAAGATAAATTGCAATCCTTAAAAAGCATGATACACTTTTGGAACAGAAGGTATATAAGCCCAATAGGAAAAATAACAGTGATTAAAACGCTGTTTTTACCATTGTTTAATCATCTGTTTATCGCTTTGCCAGATCCGAGTGACAATATCTTAAAAACATTGAATGACATGCTATATAAATACCTCTGGTAGGGTCCAGCAAAAATATAAAAAAAAGTGTTGTCACAAAAGATTATTCTCAGGGCGGCTTAAGAATGATAAACATAGAAAACTTTATTAGAGGCTTAAAATGTACTTGGATTAGAAGACTAATTCAGTCTGAAGCAAAGTGGACATCGTTGGTGAAACATTTCTTAAATATTGAGAAAATAGTTAATTGTGGAAAACATTATCCAGAAATAGCTGTACATAAAACTAATAATATATTTTGGAAAGATGTCCTAAAAGCATATACAGCTTACATGATGGCAGTGCCAGTAAAAGAGATAAACGAATTTATGAAATGTCCACTGTTTTATAACCCATACATACAGATTGGTGGCAAAAGTATTTTTCGTAAATCATGGTATGAAAACGGAATAAGATACACCAATGATCTATACCCAAAAGATAAAATACTAACAGTCGAGGAAGTTCAGAAATTGTATGGCATAAAGGTTAACAGCTTACATTATATCGCCATAGCAAAAGTGGTATCGAACTATCTGAAAACATATTGCAATGATCATTCTAACAAGAAAACATGTCTGCCTTTTATACCACACCTCTTTGAACGAGTGTTGACAGTTGCGACGGGCAGTAGAATCTTTTATGATATATTAAACAGTAATACAGCAGATACAGTCGGATAATAGGATACTGGAATGAACTCAACTCGCTAAGACACACAAGATTTCACGCTGCATATACGACATAATGCTTAACAACACTTTAGATGGTTAGACTGTTAAAAACATTCTTATTAATACCGATTACAGGAACCTCTGGCAGCAACAATCCATTTTAGTAGGCAAAACTGTAAACACATTAATTAAACAGGTACTAATTGATCAGTTTAAACAAGACTGGAATGCCAGTCTACATATATCTAATAAAGGCAAAACATATAATCTATTTAACCCTTTCCCTCATATAAACGTGTTTTCGCGCATTTGCAAACATAGAATACCCAGATCAGACGGCTCCTATAGGAGCCGTCTGATCAGGGTCTGCTCTGCTTGCTAATGGGATTTGATAAAATCTGCTTCTTGACTTTCTAAAATGGCTACAATGTTCTACCTTCCATATTTCATTTTAACTATTTTGTCCATGAACTATCAAGGTATTGAAATTTGTAATTAAGATAGAACAGGGTTAAAGATACACACAGTTCAGTAGTATCTTTCAGAATACCATTACTTACTTCTTTGTAGGCATTTTTCTACACGACGAAATTCTTATCTGCAAAACGTCGTATCAGTCCCAAATACCCATTATTTCAAGAAAACACTTCAAACTTCGTCTTCCCATGACCTCAAGAAATTAAGTGCTTTCGTTCGAGTGTTGATGAAAGAACTCACTTAGGCTCACAATTTATATATCTATTCCGTTTATGTAAGGCACGGTGAATCCCTAATTATGTCTCCCCCATTTGTGGGGAGATATATTGTTTTTGCCAGAGTTGTCTGTCTGTCCGTCCGTCCGTCTGTCCGTCTGTCTGTCTGTCCGTCACAAACTTGTGTCGCGCGTATCTCTGAAACCAGTTGGGCTAGAGTCACCAAACTTCACAGGAATGTTCACCAGCATGAGTTGTTGTGCACCTGAGGTTTTTGAATTATCTCCCCCTGATAATTTTGGAGTTATTGCCCCTGATGACTTAAAATTAGAAAAACTTTGTGTCGCGCGTATCTCTGAAACCGCTAGTACTAGAGTCACCAAACTTCACAGGAATGTTCACCAGCATGAGTTGTTGTGCACCTATGGTTTTTGAATTGTCTCCCCTGATAATTCTTGAGTTATTGCCCCTGATATGAATACTTAAATTTATACAAACTTTGTGTCGCGCGTATCTCTGAAACCAGTAAGGCTAGAGTCACCAAACTTCACAGGATTGTTCACAAGCATGAGTTGTTTTGCTCTTGGGTTTTTTGAATTGTCTCCCCCTGTTAACTTTGGAGTTACCGCCCCTGATGACTTAAAATTAGACAAACTTTACTTAGTGTCGTGCATATGTCTGAAACCACTAGGGCTAGAGTCACCAAACTTCACAGGAATGTCGACCAGCATGAGTTGTTGTACAACTGGGATTTTTGAATTGTCTTCCCTTGATAACTTTGGAGTTATTGCCCCTGATATGATTACTTAAAATTAGAGAAACCTTGTGTCATGCATCTCTTTAAAACCACTAGGGCTAGAGTCACCAAACTTCACAGGAATGTTCACCAGCATGAGTTGTTGTGCACCTGGGTTTTTTAATTGTCTCCCCTGATAATTCTTGAGTTACTGCCCCTGATATGTTAACTTAAAATTAGAGAAACTTTGTGCTGCACATATCTCTGAAACCAGTAGGACTAGAGTCACCAAACTTCACAGGAATGTTCACCAGCATGAGTTGTTGTGCATCTAGGTTTTTTAATTGTCTCCCCCTGATAACTTTGGAGTTACTGCCCCTTATGACTTAAATAAGAGAAACTTTACTTTGTGTCACATGTATCTCTGAAACCACTAGTACTAGAGTCACCAAACTTCACAAGAATGTTGACTAGCATGTGTTTTTGTGTACCTGGGGCTTTTGAATTGTCTCCCCCTTACAATGTTGGAGTTATTGCCCCTGATGACTTAAACATTAGACCCTGATAAGTTTGGAGTTACAGACATTACACTTGTGTATTGGAAAGAGGATGGTAGGGGGAGACATCTGTTTTTGTGACAAAAACAAACCTCTAGTTGGTAATTGTTATTCCACATAAACATTTTGGTTGATTTTTTCAAATCCGTAAAAAAATATCTGAATCATTTGCAGCCGCACCACGTTTTCGTCTACAAATCCATCCATTGTGTTTGTAAAAATATTTCTCACAAGCGGGATGTGTAATTGCAGTTGATTGACGTGTGTCAATGGTTGCTTTCTAATAATAGATATTATGGCATTACTGATATCTATAAATAACCAACACCCGAAATGATATCAATTATTGAATGCAGTAATACATGTACACATGTCAAATTTGGAACAGATATATATGTACAACTTTTTTTTGGGGGGGGGGGGGGTGGGGGGGGGGGTAAATCACAGTGCATGCTACGAGCTGACTACGTTTACTTTTAACCCTTCGTTTGCTATTCACGTCAATATACCTACCTGTAAATGGTGAAGATCCAGATGAGACAGCTCCTGCAGGAGCTGTCTCATCAGGGTCTGGACTATTTACAAGTTGATTGTGCAACCAGTGCACTCCACAGCAGTGATTGCCCAGCGAAATACTTGTACATAGTGAATATATATGTAATTATACAACAAGACATGGGTAAAGAAGGATAAATGTATTATAAAATTCAGCAAGAGAAGGGTTAACTCATTTAACAACTTTCCTCCGCGCCATTTCTCTTTTGTTGCATTTAACCTTCTGGGTGCTGGAAACGACCTGTGTTGGCTGTTTTGCTCCAGATCAGATGCTGCAAAATGCGTTGTCTGATCACGGTCGATACTGTTCGCCAATAAGATTGTATTTTTCTAAATTTAGAGGCGAAAGAGTTAATTCCAGAGATTAAGAAGACGACTTCCGTAAAGCAGATGACAGTTTCAGCACTCAAAGGATTAATATATATTTAACTTTATGTTGCTTAATCTAGAACCTAAATTTTCAATTGACCATCCGTTGCACATGCTTTTTTGTATTATTTTATATAATTCCTCATGTTGTTACATTTCCGTAATCTGAGTGTAATAAAGGTATTGCATTGTATTGTATAATAAAAGATTTGTCACGGGAAGGTAGGCCTACTGTAAGACCTAAGGTAGGCCTACTGTAAGACCTAACTATTGTGTCACAGTGAAATTTTTTATCAACTCAAACTTGGACCTGGTACAATTTTGACTACTTCAAGCTCTTGAGAAACTATTGATAGAGTGTCAGACAGCTTTGATGCAAAATAAAATAAGTTTGTAAACTAACGGAGACACCATTTTGCTACAGCTAAAATTACCCCTCAGCAGGCTAAAGGTTAATAATCGTCTTTATAAACAGATGCTTGTTTAATGCTGGACGAAAGTAATGCAGAAATTTCTTATGGGAGATTTCTTCATCAGGCTACTACCGCCCAGCATAAAGCTAAACTCTACTATCTGCCTTTTAAGACCCACAATTATTTCACGATTTGATGGCCGATTTAGAAATGATTCACTGTATTTACAAGGAAGAAGAAAACAACAAGTGATAGATTATATATTTTCATTATGCTAGATATTGCAGTCCACTGTGTTATAATACAATACATTATAAATACGATCCTGTAATATTTTATACTTAGATAAAGGCGGTCCATGTCATAGACGGCATAGAACCAGATCTAGTAAACTAAAATTCACTTAAGGAAAACTGTTTTATCCCTTTCCCGTATGTAAGCGCATGTTGGCGCATCGACAAACAGAGTAGACCCAGATCAGACGGCTCCTATAGGAGCCGTCAGATCAGGGTCTGCTCTGTTTGCGTATGGTGTAGATCTAATATAGATCTGATTCTACAGTTTCTTTCTGAGTCAAAATGGCATGTGTTCGTAAGCCATTATAAAAATAATCGTATTACTACTTATGACATCACTATTTCCTATATGAATAATCATAAGGGAAAGGGTTAAGCGAACGAAAAATTCAAAATCTATAGAACTCCAACACGTTTCGTTCAAGCATATGATTAGCCAATTAGAACGATCTCAAGGTGACAAGTATTTGACGTCACAGACCACTGTTTGTGACGACACACTGCCGATGATCAGTTTATTGTTGGCGTATGTGGCAGCTGTCGAGCCGACGATCTCGCGGCCGTCGTCGGAGTAAATCTGCTCAACAGAAGACACGGCATTGTCCCTGATCTTGAACCGCAGAACCTGAAATTAACAGAATATTAAATGGGTCAGTTTTGTTCTATATGCTAAATAATATTATAATTTCACGTGTTATAATCTTTTTTGAAAACAGGGGCCTATCTGTGGAATGGCATGAGTTTGGCGATTTAACTGATAGAGATCCATTTTACTGCCTTTGCAAAACTGAGTAGACCCAGGTCCATGTCATTATTTAACCTCTTGCCACTGGTATATACACAGTATAGCCATTGCTCGCTCTTTACCTAATAAATGTTCAGAAAAAGTGTCACCATGAAGATTCATTTAGATCTATGAACTTTCATAAAGGTGTACGAAGAGAGTAATGTTTAGCCATGACAGATACAGAAGAATCAGGACTATATTCTTCCCTAAGCAAACAGGACAGACTTCGACCGGACTGCTCCAACATGACAAAAGGAGATAGAGCGTTGTAAATGGGGATCTATGAGGTAAAGCATAAAACCCGCGCGTGTATATAACGTCAGTTTTAACCATTTACATGTCTAATAGCCGTGTAGGAAATGATGACATCATGAATATTTATAAGCTGTTTTTTATGATGGAAACTTTTCAAGGGATTGTTTTGTTTTGACAAAACTGTATAATCAGATCTATATTACATGTATGTCATAAGCAAACAGAGCTGACCCTGATCAGACGGCTCCTACAGGAGCCGTCTAATCTTGGTCTACTCTGTTTGCAAATGCATGAAAAGGCGTTTATATGAGGGAAAGAGTTCATCACTAAAACGATTTTTCTATCAAATATGACTTTTCGGTTGAAAGTAACTTGCGTGACATGTTTCAACAGGGTCATATGTTTATGTTATACAGCATATACCATGATCTCATGACCACACAGGAATAACTGTGAAGAATTATATGTCATGTTTCAACTATTTTATGTTATAACTCATCTATATGTACCATTATCACATGGTCATATAACCATAATATACCATGATGAAATGACCACAGAGCTAACAAATGCAGGGAATTATATGTCATGTTTCATACAGGATACTATTTTATTAAACATCTCTTAAACCATTATATCATGGCCCCACAGGCAATAACAGCATATCTTTACCTGTGACGGGTTAGTGAAGCCAAACCATCCGTAGAAGTCAAGAATTTTATACATGCGAGGATGACAGCCTACCCAAAGATCACCTGTGTCTGGGTCTACCTCGATGTTGTCTACTCCTGTCCCTACGTCAATTTCCTGAAATAAGTAGCTCCTTGTCAAATATATACATGTACTGAAACTAAAAAAGCGTGCAAAAGACTTAAAAAGAATATTCAAAGCCCTTTCAGGCAACAACAAAGGCAAATTTAGTATCCAAATGTCTTAAAGGTTTTCTAAGCTTCATGATGCATATCTAAATATGAAAATTTAGGACAACAGATCAGTAGAAAATCTACTTCTGAATGACATAGGGGTAAAAAAGGGTCCAAAGTTGCACTATTTGCCTCTTAAAAGTGCACAGTTTCTTCTTGGTGTCAGTATATATACAGGAAAAAACCCCTCTAAAGCGACCACAAAGATTACAACATGTTCTTGGTATTAAAGGCAGGTGGTGGTTTAATGCAAGACGAGAATTTTAGAAGTTTTCTGCATTACTTTCGCCATGCGTTAAGCTACCACATGCTCTTATAAATCCCCATGTGCATTCAGTACGCTTCCCCTATAGGAGTTTAACTTTATTGTAAGTATTGATCGAAAATATATACAGTAAAACCTCTCTATAACGGCCACTAAATTGTATTAATTAGTTGATACTTAGGGAAGGTTGCTGCTTAAAGCAAGGTGAAAGTAAAAGAGAACGTTCCTATGGGAGCGTTCTGTTTTACTTTCACCTTGCTTTAAGCAGCCACCTGCTATTAACACAAAATACTTGACGTAATATAGTTGCCGTTTTAGAGAGGTTTTACTGTATTCATTATAAATTAATTACTATACACCTTTGTAATGCAAAACATCATTTGTATCGCGTGACAGTCCATTAAAAACCCGTATTGAACAGATGAAATCCATATTGGACGCGCATGAAACTCACAAGGCTACACTATAGATATCGAACGGGTGGTGACAAAGTCTAAGTAAAGTCTTAGACAGTCAACTAGATAAGTCATACCAACCCAAGCTTTGACCAGATTGTTTGACGCCTCTCGTCGGAATCCATGCAAGGTTTTGTATCCAAATTCTGCCACATAGATCATCCTGAAGTATAGACGGTGGTTCTAAGTTAACCCTTCTATTGTTGAATTTTAAAATACATTTCTTCTTCTTTACCCATGCCCTGTTGTATATTTACATATATCTTCACTGTGTACATGTACAAGTATTTCGCTGTGCAATGACTGCTGCGGAGTGGACTGGTTGCACAAGCAATTTGTAAATAGTGCAGACCCAGATGAGACAGCTCCTGCAAAAAAGAGTAGAACCAGACCAGGTGGCTCATGTAGGGACCGCCAGATCAGGGTCTGTTCTGTTTACTTGTGGAATAATATAATTCTGATTCTCCAGTTTCTTGTGTGCATGGGCAAACATCCCTGTGTCCATTTCGCATTTTAAAATTCAGCCAAATATTCATCATGTCTTTATTTCTTACATGGATATTCACGGAGTGAAGGACTGATTAACCCTTTCGGCGCCAAATTTCTAATTGTCGTCTGCAATCCAATTTTTGCTAAATCGTTCGGTACAATAAGGAAATGAGATAAATAAATGCAAATTTCAAAGTAATAAAGCACAGGTATAGAAATAGAGATTGAGACAAAAAGTGAAGTCCCTGATCACGTCTGATCTGGGACTGCACTATTTGTCGTGGTGCATTTATGCGACTTCGGCGGTGAAAGGGTTTAACGATATCTCACGAAGTCACGTGATGACGCCAAGTATTAAAATGACCATGTTCCATTTTTCTCAGGTTCGATCCTCCGCCGGACCAAGTTCTTCGGATGAAACTTTATAAACGTGAGTCCGATGTATCAGTGATTAGCACTATATAAAGAACCAGAGAAACTGAGATAATAAGAGTAGGGCATCGCGCCCGGGTTTCTCTGTATCCGCTACAATTGGCCCATAGTTTGGCAGAAACGGACGTAAATAAACACTGCCAACAACCAACCAACAGGACTTAAGGCTAAAGAGTATTCTAAGAATTTTTTAATTTTGGTTTCCAGCTTTTATACGTACCAGTTGAAGCTGGGAACAATTCAAACATGAATGAGAATATTGTTTTATAATTACAGTCTGCATGAGAATACCATACACGGTGTAAACGTGGAGAACCTACGATTTGTCCGGAGAGATGTTGATACCATTGGACAGGAAGAAGCCACTGGCAACCAGGCGTGCCCTGTGTCCATCGTAGTACATGATCCCTCCAGCGGGGTAGCGGACCAAAGACTCCATCACAATGTAAGCCTTCTGGCGGAAGTGCCAGAACTTCGTTATATAGAACTTGTCCTTCCCCACTGCCACTAGGTCGTTCATACTGAAACAATGCCCCGAGATTATAAACACATTTACTTGAGTTGGAGTTCATAGTTTGTACAGTAAAACCTCTCTATAACGGCAGCTAAATTGTGTTCATTATTTGGTATTTAGGACAGGTGGCTGCTTAAAGCAATGTGAAAGTAAAACAGAACGCTCCTATAGGAGCGTTCTGTTTTACTTTCATCTTGCTTTAAGCAGCCACCTGCTTTTAACACAATATACTTGATGAAATTTAGTGGCCGTTATAAAGAGGTTTTACTGTAATTGAGTTCAAAATCTGACTAGTCTGATTCCGATGTTATAAAACTTTAGTTTGAGTCTCAGTTCATTATCAACTTCAAGCATCTAATAGGTCAGATTTTGAGTAAGCTCAAAATCTAACCAGTCAGATACTTGAGAATGAACTGGGACTCATACTCAGAAGCTTATAACGACGAGACCGGGATGTTTTAACACTCACATGAGCCCATTACTATGATATAACCAGTATACGTACGGTTAAGAGCGTTACTTAAGAAACCTTCTGGGTCTGCAATGTCGCCAATTTCCACCAGCATGTTTTTGTCTTTGCAGAACCCATTAACCCTTTCTCTGTTCAGATATCGTAAGAAATATTGACAACATGCATATTTATATTAACTCAATTCTATAGTGTAAACTTTTAAAATTAAAATCCCGCTAGTCCAAACACTTAACCCTTTCCTCCATAAATACGCCTGTCTATATTTCTGTAAAAGTCACTTTACGAAACCTCCTACAGGAGCAAATGCTCTATTTATCACAATGGTTTCAAACTACAAAATTCTAAAAGTTTCCTTTTCTGTAGTTAATGCTCCTTTTCGGTATATTTATTCAAAGTGGGTGGATCTAAAAATAGCCTATGAGGGAATGAGTTAAATAAACATCCTTTTCGATATTTAACCCTGTCCCTATTTAACCCGTCGCTTGCTATTCACGTCAATATACCTCCCTGTAAATAGTGAAGAACTAGATGAGACAGCTCCTGCAGGAGCTGTCTCATCAGGGTCTGCACTATTTACAAGTTGATTGTGCAACCAGTGCACTCCACAGCAGTGATTGCACAGCAAAATACTTGAACACGTTGAAGATATTGTAATTATACAACAGGACATGGGTAAAGAAGGAGAAATGTATTTTAAAATTCAGCAAGAGAAGGGTTAATACTTAATCACCTAATATCATTTGATTGTTCGAAACTGACGTGTAACTTACTATATGAAGTTAGGATCTGTGATGGTCTTTATGTAGTTCAGGGTCAGAGAACGGGACACCTCAAACACTTCTATCCTGTCTTCCTTTGGAGGATGGGTCAGCACGTAGACGAATAGTTGGTCTATATAAAAGACTGACATGTAAAAATAAAGCACGAAAACGAATCGACAGTCTTTAACCCATTCCTGAATACGCAATTTTTAGACCCAACCTCGTTGAATAAATCTACCAAAAAGGAGCATTTACTAGAGAAAAGGAAAACTTTAGAATTATTTAGTTTTGAAACCATTGTGATAGATAGAGCATTTGCTCCTATAGGAGCAAATGCTCTATTTATCACAATGGTTTCATAAAGTAAGTTTTACAGAGGCGTAGAAAGGCGTATTTACGGAGGAAAGAGTTAACCATTTACCTGACAGAGAAACCTTCCGATGCCGTTGCAACAGAACGGTCCAGATCAGAAACTCCTGTAGGTACCGTCTGATCAGGGTTTGCTCTGTTTGCTTATTAGACGAGGGAGATCTGATTCTACTTTTTATGCGATGATACAAATTCCTGGTTCATATGCCTTTATCATAATGTAAACAGTTTCCATAGGAACTTTCTGCAGTACAGTAGAACCTGTCTTAACCCATCACCTCATAAGCTAAATTTAGATTAAACCTTTTTGAATAAATCTACCGAAAACGAGCGTTAACTAGTGAAAAGGATTTTTTTTTAGAATTATGTAGTTTGAAACCATTGTGATAAATAGAGCATTTGCTCCTATAGGAGCAAATGCTCTATTTATCACAATGGTTTCAGCATGTGACTTTTGCATAGGCGTCAAAAGGCCTCAATATGAGGGAATGTGTTAACCCATTCCATGTTCCACGTATATTCCAAATTTCAATAGCTTCTGAATATTCATGCAAAAAGTAGCTACAACGAAATATGGAAATCAGAACATTGTAGCCGTTTTAGAAAGTAAACAAACAGATATTTCAAATTCCATTAGCAAACAGAGCAGACCCTGATCAGACAGCTCCTACAGGAGCAGTCTGATCTAGGTCTACTCTGTTTGCAAAAACACGCTTATATGAAGGAAAGGGTTAAGCGGCCATTAAAAAGAGGTCTAAATTTGGGTCTTTAAGACAGGTGGTTGCAGCTATATAGTACAGTAAAACCTGTCTATAACGGCAAACGTATTGTGTTAATTAGCTGGTAATTAGGGCAGGTGGCAGCTTAAAGCAAGGTGAAAGGAAAACAGAACGCTCTTATAGGAGCGTTCTGTTTTACTTTCACCTTGCTTTAAGCAGCCACCTTCCTTCAACACAAAATACTTGATATTATTTAGTGGTCGTTATAGAGAGGTTTTACTGTAATTACTTTTGCCCCGCGACCACCTGCCTTTTAAGACTCCTGTTTTCAATAAATGAATGGTCGTTTAAGACATGACCCATTGTACTTTTATTCTGCTCTGAAAGCAGCCACCCGTGTTTAACCCCCTCATGTTGACGCCTTTTTATTGCCTCTATAAAAGTCGCTTTTTGAAACCATTATGATAAATAGAGCATTTTCTCCAAAGGAGCAAATTCTCTATTTATCATAATGGTTACAACACTACAAAATTCTAAAAGTTACCTTTTCTTAGATTTATTCAAAGAGGTTGATCTAAACATTAGCCTACGAGGGAATGGGTTAAGATTATCTATGTTAGTTAATTAAGTGGTCTCTCAAGGTTATTCACGCACATATCGTAATTGATAATTATTGCCTGATTAACTACAGTGAACCCTCATTATACCGGCATTCGTTACAATGGCACCCAATACAAAAAGCTCCCAAAGCTCATAAAAAAATCAGCGTATAAATATTCATGGTATCATTATTTCTCGCATGAATATTAAACAGGGAGATAGTTAAGACCAATAATTATACCTGTTTTGGTTGTCGCATTAATTAGAGAGGTTTTATTGTACATGTATTTGCAAAAGTAATCACCAGGCCGCAAGTATAAGGCTCGGGTCAACGTGTCCACATTTTACCTGTGTCTGGGTCCCTCCAGGTCGTCATACCGTGGGGAGAAGCCATAAAATCTGTCCTACTGGGAATGTTAGTCATGTTCAAGGTCATGACCTTGTTAGATCCAAGGTCAAGTGCCTTCATTGATCCCGAAGAATGGAGCAGGTCAAAACCCTGTACATGAAATTAACAACGGTTTTATGATTATACGAACTCTAAAATACATATCATTACCGATCGCAGGTGGCAGCTTAATGCATGGTGAAAGTCATGCAGAAAGCTCCTACAGGAGCTTTCTGCATGACTTTCACCATGCATTAAGCAGCCTACTGCCTAAACGGGTCTTAAATCTTCTATACAAAAATTTCGAATAATCGAGGTTTTACTGTATACAGTAAAACCTCGCTGGTACGAACATTCAAATCAGTATCATTATCAGTCTTTAAACCGTTACTCCATGAATATTCATGTAAGAAATAATGACATCATGAAAAAAGGAATTTTTACATGACAGAAACTGTAGAATCAGAGCTATATCAAAGCATAAGCAAACAGCGCAGACCCTGATCAGACGGCTCCTAAAGAAGCCGTCTGATCTGGTTCTACTCTTTTTGCAAAGGCGTAGAAATGTGTATTTATGGAATTAAGGGTTAAGACATGCGACAGCTTAATGAAGGATGAAAGCTTCTTTTGGAGCTTACTGCATGACCTTCACCCTGCATCAAAATTGCTTAGATTAGCGAAGTTTATGTAGATTCCAGTATATTATGTCAGACCAATCAAGATGGGTAATATTTTTGCCCTTTCCCCATGTAACGAAATATCGAATGCTTCACTATAAATTAGATAATTTTTATAATGGCGTCAAGAACAATGGATGTTTTTGCCATGGCAGAAATTGTAGATTCAGATCTATGTTAATGCATAGACAAGACAATTCTCAGGAACCTGTGGTCTAGGTCTTGTCTGTTCGCAAACGTGCAAAACTGTGCCTCTATAGGGCTGTGGAGAGGTTCTACTGTAACGAGTCTCCATGTATGTCTCACCTGTGTGATCAGGACGATGTTGTTTCCAATGTAAACCACGTCCTCAGAGCCGCCACCTGGAAGACAGATTGAGGTCATGTGACTAGTACATGATCAGTCGTAGATGTGTGTCGATTGATATAAACTACATGGGACTAACTGTAGACAAGGTTTGTATTGACCTATCAAATATTAATGCAGGACAAAAGTAATGCAGAAAATTCCTAGGGGGGGGGGGGCTTTTTGCATTCCTTTCGTCTTGCATTATGCTACCAGCTACGACTCAGATTTATACCTCTTTTTGGTAGTCGCGTTAGGTGGTTTTTTTGTAATGTTAAGCTGGATATGAATATATTCCATAAATACAGACACAGAAGGTCCAGATAAAATGCGTAAATACAAACATTTCCAAGATGCACTTCTTTATTTCTCCATAAACCTTATTTTGTGACCACTCTTTAGAATCGTCTCTTCGAGACTTCTCTTGGTGGAGAAATGACGATTTTGTACTTCAGTACGCACGTGTATCTGTTGCGTTGATTGATACCATTAAAGAAATACAACTTTTTTTTATTCCAACGAATCATGATAATTATAGCCTACTGTCATTGTAAGTGTCTGTCCTCGATAGTTTACAATGGATTAAGAAAACAACAACAAACAACAACTAACCAACACCCCCTAAAAACAACAACAACAAAAATCAACTAACCAACACCCCACCCTCTAAAAACACCCCCCCCCCCAAAAAAAAAGAAAAAAAAGAAAGGGTAACTTAAAATGTTTTTTTGCTATGGCCATCGACGTTGTGTTTTTTCAGTTAACAATACGTATATACTGCAATTAGCTCAAATCGATCTTTTTTTTTATCAGCGAATGAAATACGTTTGGATAATACTAAACAGTATACACCTATCACGCTCGGTTCGTGAGTTATATTAAATTATTAATACATTTCTCCATGGATATTCATTTAATAAATGAAAACGCCATGCATATTAATTAGATTTATTTTATAATGGCATATGAACACAGACCTGTAATTTTGGCCGTGGCAAAAACTGTTGGGCCAGCAAGTAGAGCCTATCCTGATCAGATGGCAGTCCCATCTGCGTCTGCACTGTTTGCAAAGATATAGAAAGGCGTTTTCATGGAGCAAAGGGTTAAAATATAAAATAAATACCTTCCATGACAACTTCGCAAGGTCCAGGGGCTGTTCGCATGACATCTTTTTGGTTAATGTCGAGCCAGTCTCTGTATATACAATAAATATATTACATCAAGGAACGAGTCATTGAAACTAGAACATGACAAGCACGTGTCTGGGATCGTTTGAGAGAAAGAGAGGGAGGGAGGGAGAGGGAGAGTGGTGGGAGATAATTATCTAAAAAGACAATAAAGAGATTGTATGAAAAATCGATTTAGATATGAAATTATGTCAGCACTTTGCACGTTACGTGCGAACCTGTGATCTTCTATGCAAAATAATGGATCCAGATGTTAACAGTACATAAAAACGAATAATTTAAATGATATTTCTACGATATAGAGGGTTAAGAACATCTCATAGTATCCTTGAAAACAGGACACGCAGGTACTGCTATTTGTAAACAGGGTAGACTCAGATCAGAGGTCAGTAGAGGGACCTTCCGATCAGGATTTGCACCATTTGTCATTTAAAAACCATCTAGCAAATTTAAGCCTTTCATATTGAGTGGGTTGTACAGTATACACTGATAGGCTGTTCCACTCCGAAATTTCGGCGTTGAAAGAGTTGTTAACACTACTTACCTGTATTCGATAAGGTATTTCATTCCAAACACGAATGCTGCAAGCATCAAAGACGTGCCCCAAAACATGATGATGACCCTGAAACAGTAATGCTCGATAATGCAACGTACGGATGTTAACCCATTCCCTCATAGGCTATTATTAGACCCAATCTCTTTGAATAAACCTATCGAAAAGGAGCATTAACTAAAGAAAAGGAAACTTTTAGAATTTGGTATTTTGAAACCATTGTGATAAATAGAGCATTTGCTCCTATAGGAGAAAATGCTCTATTTATCACAATGGTTTCACAAAGTGACTTTTATAAATGCGTCAATATGAGGGAATGGGTTAACCTTTTACTTGATGGGGACGCATTTTGATGTCTTTGCAACGAGAGTGGACCCAGATAAGACGACCCATATAGTAGCTCTTGAAGGAGCCGTATAATAAGGGTTTTCTCCATATGCTTATGATATCTCGAACTTCAAGGGACCAAAAACATTAGTCTCGAGATAACAGAAGTTCGAGTTATCCAATTTATAATCTGACAAATATCTCAAATTCACAGCTTAATGCAGGTCTATAGTAATGCTGAAAGCTCCTGCAGGAGCTTTCAGCATTACTTTAGACCTGCATTAAGCTGTCACGTGTGTTTCTGGATAATGTGTAGTGATATATTTCAGAATGATTCTGTATTGTAAATTTTGGAAGGACCGAAATTTTAGTTCGAGTTATCCAGAAGTTCGAGCTATCCGAGTTCGAGATATCGAAGTTCAACTGTAGTATAGGCATGGTTCTACAAATTTTGCAATGGCAATAAACTCATATGTTCATATACCATTATAAAACAAGAGCACGGCATGTAGTTGACAACGCTCGTCTGTTCGATTGTAACCCTTGTGACGATGAACAAATGTGTGACGTTTCATAATATTTGCATAAATAGTAAAGACGTTAAAGTTTCGGACGACAACGCGGACACTGGTTTCGAAAAACAGACGAGCTGAAAATCCTATAATATATTTACATTATTTCTTACATAAATATTCATCATGTAAAGGATTAAGGCTTGGAAATACAATTCCATAAATACCAACACAGGTACAGTTTATTAACACATATTCTGTCAATCGCAACCTAACCTAACTCGAATCCCATTTCGCAAACAGCCTGGTTCCAGATTGAAAGGCTGAGTAACTCGGCATCTCATCAGGATCCAAACTGTTTGTCACTCGAGCAATATCGAACACACCGAAAGTAAGTAAAATCACAGCAGATCAGGGTAATAGGAGCTTTCTGCATTACCTATGCCCTGCATTAAGCTACCACCTGCCTTACAGACCCATAATTACATCTTTTTGATGACCGCTTAACCCTTCTACGCCTTTCTTCACCTTTGCAAGCAGCGAAGAAACAGACCAAACGGCTCCTATAGGAGCCGTTTGATCAGGGTCTGCTCTGTTTGCTTACGGTATTATATCAATATGAGTTCATATGCTATTATAGCAAATTAATCTAATTAATATTCATGGCGTCATTATTTCTTAGATGAATATTCGTGGAGGAAAGTATTAAGACAGGTTTTACAGTATTACATTTTATGACGTGTTAGGGATGGCCCTAGTAAGTGATAGATGATTAACCCTTTAAGTTCTACATATTCAAAGTGTCATAGCCAATCAGTGTTTAACTGTAGGGTCCATTCAGTATGAACGTTGAATTTGTTTGAGATTTTGAAACTGTAAACAATGTAGACTCTGATACGAGGGCTCCTCTAGGAACCCTCTGATCTGGGTCTTCACTGTTTGCAAATAACAGTAAACTCGATTCAAACATTCATCGGATATTTGCAAACATTACAGACCCTGATCAGAGGACTCCTCTCGGAGCTTTCTAATCTAGTTCTACATTGTTTGCATATAAAAGTACACTAATTACAGGCATACAAAGGGATATTTGCAAAATAGTACAATTATTTCCCGCATACAAAATGTTAAACGTAATAAAAATGAGGCAGCATGCGCGATTAGTTCGGATTCAGACAAAGCATCTGTTGACAAGTGTCTGATAAGGGTCAAAACAGTTCCATATTCAGATAATTTAGTTTTGAAAATAAAATAGCCTAAAGCCGAGACAGGATAAACATTCAGAAGAACAAAAAATAAAAGAACATGGACTTTATAGTCCGCTTACCTCGATCTTTACCTCTCGATGAACAGACTGGGTGGACTGTGTTGCTAATGCCATGGTGTGCAGCATTTCAAACTACTGGTCAAAGGAGATGAACAAGGGCATGGCACGCTGTTTATCCCTTTCCCTGTTTTATATTTATTCCAAATTTCAACATCTACGGAATAGTTCATAGACTAATTAGTTATAATGAAATATGGAAGGTGGAACACTGTACATAGCAATTTTAGAACCTAAAGAAAAAGATCTATCAAATTCAATTAGCAAACAGAGCAGACACTGATCAGATGGCTCCTATAGGAGCCATCTGATCTGGGTCTTCTCTGTTTTCAAATGCTTGAAAAAGCATTTAAATGTGAAGGAAAGGGTTTAATCAATAAATCGGACAACACAAACCCAACTGAAAACAAATATGAATCAGAAGCTATCTTCGAGAGGATTCTATAGAGTTGTCACAACATAGGGCTTTGTGGAGAAACAAAGAAGTTATTCTGGAAAAAAATTCAATTTACGCATTTAACCTGGACCTCTGTTTAATATCTATTAGGTAAACGTTCATAACATAAACAATATATCAACACATTCTATTTTGGCCATGTCCGAATCTGTAGAATCTGATCTATATAATTCCATAGTCAAATAGAGCAGACCCAGAGCATACGGCTCCTGCAGGAACCGTCTGATCTGGGTATACTCTGTTTGCAGTGGCATCAAAAGGCGTATATAGCAGGTAAAAGCTGAACCCCTGCTTTTTGTGGGTTTCATTTTGTTCTTTCATATGCCAGTGTGCTGCTCCAAGCAACACTCAGATACAAATTGCTGGTTTGATTTACACTAAAAAGCCAGTAAACCGGAATTCTAGAAGAAAAGAATTTAGATATCTTAAGCCAGGTGGCTGCTTAAAATATGGTGGAAGTCGTGCAGAAAGCTCTCTGTATGACTTTCACCCTGCATGAAGCTGTCACCTGTATTTAAGACCGATATTTAGACTGATTTTATCGTCCGCTTTAGAGGGGTTCTACTGTATGATCGAACAGATATTCTGAAAATATTGCAGATATTCTAATGTCATCGCATAATGTAACTGAACTTTTATAGCATAATAGAATTCAACTTTTATAGCAAAATTAAACGGACGCAACCCCTGTGCTCCCCATGCAACAACTGATGGCTGCATGTTTCTTAATCTTCATCATACTAAGCGTGGTCTGACTGATTTTCTTCTAAAACAGCTTGGGTTCAGATGATATGCCGAGTTACTCGGCATTTACTGTTTGAAACCCGGCCAATATGTGGTCCAAGAACTCGTATCAATTGGAAGTAAGATAAAATTGCAACAAATCAGATATTAGGCATTTTTTTCCGCACGATAATGGTTTAATTCATTCAGTCCTAGAAACAAACTTATGATTACATTGGCAAGCAGTTTCGAATCTGATGCGACGCCGAGTAACTCGGCGTCTCCTCTGGGTCTAAACTGTTTGATATTCTTTTTCGCGTTTCTGTAAAGATACTGAAGAACTTAATGCTTTAAGATATATAAAATAGACAAGGATATATGTGCGTGAAATATTCATAGGGCCGAATGGGTTACCCATTACCTGTTCAATATTCAAATAAGAAATAATGACATCTCGAATATTTGTTACCTGCATCCTTATGCTGGTGAACACATGATATATTTTACCTTGACAGAAACTGCGAAATCAGATATATATAATTCCATAAGCAAACAGAGCAAACCCTGATCAGATGGCTCCTATAGGCTCTGGTTCTACTATGTTTGCAAAGGCGTGAAAATGCGTATATATGAAGGATGGGGTTATAGTACACTTTTGAAATAATTATCATCATTTCACGACATTCTTTCATGGTACTGAGTCTTTCCTGATGCTTTCTAAACACAGAATTAGAACAATAGTACAAACTCACACCGGCATCAAATCTGACCAAAGGCTCAAATCTGACCAATCAAAAGCTTGAGAACAAACTCAGAAGGCTCAAATCTGACCAATCAAAAGCTTGAGAACAAACTCAGACTCAACTAAAAAGCTTTATACGCATGGATACTGGTCTTCATTTAACCTTTAGCATGCTGAACAAATTAGTGTTGTCTCATATTTGCATCAACCTAGTATCTACAGTAAAACCTCTCTATAACGGCCACTAAATTGCATCAAGTATTTTGTGTTAAAGGCAGGTGGCTGCTTAAAGCATGGTGGAAGTAAAACAGAACGCTCCCATAGGAGCGTTCTGTTTTACTTTAACCTTGCTTTAAGCAGCCACCTTCCTAAATAACAACTAATTAACACAATTAAGTTGCCGTTATAGAGAGGGTGTACTCTATTATACACGTTTGTAGAGTCTCCTTCAGAGATTTCTGCACGACCCTTGTTTGCCAAAATTCAGAACTTAACTAGATTTTATAATGATTGTTCTATTTCTATACACAATTTCCAAAATGTCAAACAGTTTAGATCTTGAGACGCATAGTCACTTGGGGTCTCAACCATATTGAAATTCTTGCAATGTTAGCGCAATTTCAATGTAATGTACTAAAAGTAGGAAGGCCAAATGAAACAAATTAGACAGTTAATTGGCTAAATTTGTAATTAGTGATAAGCGTATTAACAGTCAATTGTTCAATAGTGTGACCCTGAAACTCTATGCGAGCTTGTCTGTGGTATCACCGTTTATCAGGACTGAGTTATACTCAGTTAACATGAAGGTCACATCCACGACACACTTACTGTGACATGTGTGTCCGTCCAGTAAAACCTCTCCATAGCAACTACTTAACCATTCACTACATGAATATTCATGTAAGAAATAATGATATCATGAATATTAATAAGATTAATTGTTACAATAGCACACGGACATTTGGCCAAGAAACTATAGAATCATATCTAAATCATATCATAAGCAAACAGATAGGAGCCGCCTGGTCAGGGTCCATGCTTATAAAACTTTTTAGTTGAGTCTGAGTTCATTCTCAAGCTTTTGATTGGTCAGATTTGAGCCAAAGGCTAAAATCTGACCAATCAAAAACTTGAGAACGAACTCAGACTCAGCGTATTTATGGAGTAAAGGGTTAATCAATAAGCGTGAGATCTATTAGAGCAGATAATTGCTTTATTCTTTACTTTATAAATATTCATGAATATTCATGTAAGAAAAAAAAGACTTGTAAGACATTTTCCAACCAACTTTATGAATGTTCATATAAAAAGACTTTTTGAATATAAATGATAGGCATATGGGCACAATAGTTTTGCCATGGCAGAAACTGTAGAATCAGATCTACATTATTTTATAAACAGAGTATATCATGACCGGACGGCTCCAGGGTCTATTCTGTATACAAAGGCATTAAAACTCTTGCAGAAAGTTCGCCTAAATACTTGTATAACTGCAGAAAATTCGCATAGATACTTGTATAACTGCAGAAAGTTTGCCTAGATACGTGTATGTTCGCCTAGATACTTTTATAATTTAAGAAAGTTCGCCTAGATACTTGTATAATTTTAGGAAAAAGGTTGGATATTGCTGAAATCGATGATAGCCGGAGAGTGGTATTATAATGGTTATTTTTTATGATCGGAGTGTTCGTTTGTAATTTATTTCTTTTTTCATCGTGGTTTGTAGAGTTGGAACCACGTTTTGATTTTTGGAGAGAGATGCTCCGTATCAAACTACCAATCTAAGTTTTAACATTAAACCTGCTGTGCACGTTTCCATGGCAGACTTTGTAAACCGCTTGCACTCAGAAGGGAGATATGGTGTATCTTGGCGTCACATCCGGGTGCTACTTTATTACACTCGGATAATAATTTGTTAGGAAACAATATACAGTTGAACTTCGATATCTCGAACGCACAGGGGCTATACAAATCAGTTCGGTATAACAGAAGTTCGAGTTATCCGATTTATAATCTGGACAATAGTTCGTGTTGACAGCTTAATGCAGGTGTAAAGTAATGCTGAAAGCTCCTACAGGAGCTTTCAGCATTACTTTACAACTGCATTAAGCTGTCATGTGTGTTTCTATATGTCCGTAGTGATACATTTATAAGAACAATTCTGCATTTTAAGTTTTTGAAGGACCGAACTTTTAGTTCGAGTTATCTCGAAGTTCGAGTTATCCGAGTTCGAGATATCGAAGTTCGGCTGTAAATAGCTACAGTGGTTAGGGAGATATAAGACAATGAAAAAACTGTGACAAAAAACTGCACGTAAATGTGACAACCAATTGCACGTAAAATTTCCATGTCATTTGACCTCAACATTGGGCTTGCGGGCAGCATGGGTGGGGTGCCAAATGATAGCACAGATGGTAATTGATGTGTATGTGAAGTGCCATGTGTATAAATAAGTCTAGAACTTACTGACTTATAACACTGCACCTAAAAGCGTGACAGACGGACAGATGGACAGACAGACGGACAGACGGATGGACATGTGCAAAACATAATGCCCCCTGACTATCGTCAACGGGGGCATAAAAAAAGAAAATTGTAGCAGACGACAAAGTTTACAGACGACAACATTTGGCAGCGAGTTAAACTAAATAGCTTAATTAGCTCTTTATAATCAACGCACTTTAACATAGCTTCAAAATTCACTAGAGATTATGACACTGGAATACATACAGTATTTTAAACACTTTTCATTTCAGTTTTGTCATTTCATTTCGCATTTTACATTTTTACCATATTAAAGCAAATGAAAAAAGTACTGTTGCCAAAATTAGGCATCGGTCTGTCTCAGAAGACCATGGATCACACATGACGCGAGGTCTGACACCGGTGCAGCGTCGGTCCTGACTGGTTAAACCATTCGGCAATGTTGCAGAATATGAAGCCTTACACTTTGCCTAGTTCCTGGACTTTTTCTAGTCATTTTGCCTTGGACAATTGGTTGTGAGTTTGCTCATATTTGTAAATGTCATCTCCAAAAAGGCCCGTGTCTTGGCCAGTTACATTGAAACCTCTTTTACAGACATCTTTGTATCTCAGAAGTGGTCAGCTGAAAGCCACATTCCTGTGCCATCTTGTTGACTCATACTCTCTCTATAAGCCTAGACATGGTTGTAACTGCCTTCCCGGTTGGCCTGTTTATGTGTCAGGAGAGAATGCGTCGTATATGGTGGAGCTCTTTTACACAAATCACGAACAACCTCCAATTGATAGAGATCGTGATGCAGTGAGGAGAGTCTGTATTATGGCCCATGCCTTGGGTCTTCTACAGGCTAATGGTGAGTCTGAACTCTAGGCAAGAACTTCTTGAGCGGTTCATCAGCTGCTGTAGCTCCTCTTCAGAGTGACTGTAGCTCCTCCCCAGAGTGTGCTGTGACAACATCATTATCAGCAAACAAGAAGTCCCTCAAACACTTAGTCTGAAGCCTGGTATTTACTTTCAGCCTGGAGAGGTTATTAAAACGCTTTCCATCTGATATTGTGTAATTAATGATGAACCCATACACCGTGACATGAGGCGTTTTCAGGTGTGCTGGTTGTGCCTGTAGCGGAGTTCAATGCGGATTTTCGTTTGACAAAATGGCCTTGTCAAAAGGGATGTGTGGTTTGTAGGCCTTGATAAATTATTGCGGCAGTCATGTTTTAGTTTTCCATTTAACATGTCATTAGCTTTTTTTAAGCATGTGTCGGTAACGATGTTAACCCTTCGCTTGCTATTCACGTCAATATACATACCTGTAAATAGTGAAGACACAGATGAGACAGCTCCTGCAGGAGCTGTCTCACAAGGGTCTGCACTATTTACAAGTTGATTGTGCAACCAGCGCACTTCACAGCAGTGATTGCACAGCGAAATATTTATACACAGTGAAGATATATGTAATTATACAACAGGGCATGGGTAAAGAAGGAGAAATGTATTTTAAAATTAAGCAAGAGAAGGGTTAATGTTTCTGTTAATCCTTTGCTCCAAGAATATTCATGTAAGAAATAATAACATAATGAATATCAATTAGATTAATTGTTATATTAGCATATAGACACAGACAGTGTTGGCAATGGCAGAAACTGTAGAATTATAT